>JAQQSZ010002892.1:0-14609 GCA_028646595.1 Phalanger gymnotis
AAAAAAAAAAGAATTATATTAAAATTTTATTTTAGTTTTAAAAAAATATATATATAAGTGTTAATGAAGGCAATGATATCCCACAAATTATGCTATATCTGTGTCTTCAAACCTATGGATTAGAAAATGAGTTAAATGTGCTGTCTCATAAAAAAGCATTTTTCAGCAAGCCAAACTTTCCTCAGACCACCTCCTCCCCAAAAAAGTCATTTCAAATTGAATTGAACAAATATTTATTAGGTACCTACCATGCCAGAAACATTCTCACAGGTACTGTGATAAATAATGAACATGATAAATGATAAATAATGAACTCTCAAGGAGCTTACAATCTAGTTGGGCTAATCAGAGAGAGAGAGAGAGAGAGAGAGAGAGAGAGAGAGAAAGAGAGAGAGGGAGAGAAATTATACAAAGCAGAATATGACTCTCAGCATCATGGCCAGAGGTGGCAGAATATCAGGTAATAGATAGCTCTGGACCAGGGGTGAGGAACCTATGTCCTCGAGGACACATTTGGCCCTCTAGGTCCTCAAGTGGGGCTCTTTGAATCCAAACCTCACAAAACAAACCCCCTTAATAAAAGGATTTGTTTTGTAAAACTTGGACTCAGTCCAAAGGCCACACCCAAGGACCATATGTGGCCTTAAGGTGGCAGGTTCCCCATCTCTGTGAGTCTGGACCACAGCTGGGAAAAGGATTGCAACTAGTCAGACTAATCACAAATACAGATCTTTTTGGTGCATTCAATTGTTTGCAGATGGTGATTCAAACCCAGATAAGCCTACAAAGTGTAATAACAGTCTTGCTGCATTGTTTGTGATCTCCAGAATACTCCTCTGACATGGGCATCTCTGTGAGACTCTCTGAGAGTGTACTGATCTTTGTAAGGCAACCAGGGAAGCAACATGATTCGGTATGTAATAATAATAGCTAACATTTATATAGCACTTACTATGTACACTGGGCTAAGGGCTTTAAAATTATTATTTTATTTGATGCTTACAATGACCTTGTGAGTTAGGTGCTATTATTACTCCCATTTTACAGATAAAGAAACTAGGACAGACAGAGTGACTTGTCCAGAGTCACAGTTAATAAATGTCTGAGGTTATATTTGAACTCAGGTCTCCCTAAATCCAGGTAGTGCCCTATCCACTGCACTGCCTGGGCTAAGGATCTATGATTATGGCTACAGTTGGTACTACCTAAGGAGCTAGGGTTTATTCTCCTGGAACAGGTGAATCTTTGATAAGAACTTTATGAGATATTCCAAGCTGCATCTCTCAAATGGCAAGTCCAACACTGTCCCCATTGACCTAAGGGCATATTTGAGAACTCAATGATAAGAATAAAGGAGTGCACACAGATAAAGTGCTAAAAGAAATCTTATGTGGAAGAGGTCAGTTTCATCTGGAAGTCATCAGGGAAGCCTTTATGGAAGAAGAGGCAACTAAGCTGTATCTTGAAGGAAAAGAAGAATTTCAACAAGCAGCAATACAAAGGAAGTATATTCCAGGTATAAGAGAGGGCTTATGCACATACAGAGAGATAGGAGAAAGTAGAACAAGACTGAGGGACTGCTAATGGTCTAATGTTTGGGCCTTCACCCAAGGATCACAAATTTTACTATATATATATATACATATATAAACACACATAGACTAGCTAAGATGTCTCCCTGAGAGTGTTCCTTATTGGAGAACTTACTGGGGGCAGCAGGATAGGAAAAGGTGAAAATCCACTGGATAAAGCAGCTACTTTTAGGCAAAGCATTCTGTAGAATGCACCTCACTCTAGACTCACAGCCTAGTAAACCTGCTCTGCTCCTTACCACAGCCCACCTTAACTCTTCCCTGAAGCCATTTCTTGCATGCTGTGTGCTGAATGGGGACAAAATAGAGGCTATACTGAGACTCCAATACCTAAAATGCTAGAGCTGGAAAGAAACTTAGAGTCAATCTATCCCCACTCCCCTCATTTACAGATAAGGAAATAGGAATCAAGAGAAATGAGTGAGCTGACCAAGGTTTCAAAGCTATTAAGTGGTAAAGCTGGGACTTCAGCCCAGTTTGCCAGACTCGAAGTCCTGTTGCTTGGCATTACTTCACCTCTGCCCCCATCATGGACGCTTTTTCTAGGGCTACAGCTCAGAGATCCATTAATAAAAGCTTCTATGTCCAAAAAAAGTCAGATGAGCCTCCCCAATCATAGTTAAGTTGGTTGTCACAAGACAGACACAAAGTTTGACAACACACTAAAAGCCTTTCCTGCTCCCCTGACACCACCTTCAAGAACTGGGGGTCCCCTCCCTGGTAACATAAGATATTGGAGAAGGACATAGGTCCATACCTTGCTCCCAACTCTTACTGGGCAAAATGCTGCAAAAGTGAAGATAACTAAGGGGGGGAGATCTCTTAGCATTAGCAAAGTTTCCAAGCCATTGACAAAAATCGTGGTTTTGTATAGGAGGCATTAATTGGTCCCTTTGCCGATTTTGCCCAGTGCCTACATTAAACATTTAGCTTAACTCCTAGACTATCATGACAAAAAGCATGGTTGACTGTAAGAATTTAGCCTTTTCTTCTCTGTTATTCATGGGTAGATCCATCCTCATTTAGCAATAAAGTCAGAAATAATTCAGTCAATCTCCCTTGTCTTGTTACTAGAACATGTTGAAGTTCTTCAAGTTCTAAGGGAGAAAGTTGATAGGGAGAATAAAAACCTCTGGAGTGACAATAGCCTTGACCTCTGTTTTCCTCCTTTTTCATTCTTTAACGTTTTTAATAGCATATTCAGCTGTCCAGCAAGAAATAAAAGGTTTATCTTTAGTTGTCACATGAATTCTTATGGCAATAACATTTGGAGCCTTTTACTAGGACATAAACTGTAAGTTAAAATGTCACAGGATTTTATTAGACAATCTAAACTTAATTGCAAATAAGTTGATGCACTCATAAAAGATGATGTAATACTGCCATTAAAGTCAGCATATGGGAACCACTCAAAGAACACAAGGCAGTTACTAAGAGCTCCTCCGTCCTCCCACCTAAACGTCTTGGTTGGGTTTGGAAATATGAAGAAGGAAGAATTACATAATTATAGTTACATTATTACTTAATAATAATACACAGAGGTTAAAAAAAAAGGTTAAGCACAAAGGAACTCTCCAATGCTGATTTTCTCCCAAGTAATATGGGCTTGTAGTACTCCAAGTCGTTTTATTGCTAGTGTGAGCATCGTTGGAAAATTAATGACAAATCTGAATGATGAATCTGCTTTCAAAGAGAAAGATGGGTTTTATGGAAATATGTTTTTATGCCTCTAAGGCCAAGCATGAAGGGAACATAAGACAAGAAAGGTATATCCAGAAGAATCATTGTTCTCAGTTTTAAAAAAAAAAACTCCCCCTACCATCACATTTCTGTAGAATTTATCAATTAAATTATGTATTATATTACTGACAATTAAATATAATTCAGTACTTCAATTCTTCGAAGATGAATGATGTACCATATGCAATATTCAATCGTCTACCTCCTTTCCTTTTTGCAAATGGTCCTTCACATCTGCAATGTATTTCTTCCTTACCTCAATTTCATGGAATTCCTAGCATCCTTAAAAACATAGCTCAAGTATGACCTCCAAAAGAAAGCTATTCCTGTTTGCCCTCAGTTATTAGCAAACTTTCCTTCTTGAATTTACTTATTGTATACTTTGTATTTACTTACTTGTGTACATATAGACTCCCTCAATAGGATATAAGTTCCTTGAGGGTAGGGACTGTTTTGTATTTGTCTATATTCCCAGAAAGTGTTTAATGAACGTACACTAAATGAAATGCCTGCCTAGGTTTCATCATTGTGGACACTTTTTCTGAAGCTGCAACTCAGAGATCTGTTCATAAAGATTTCTGTTGAGAAAGTGAAAGAAAAGAAAAGAAAAAGATAAAAGAGTTACCCCTATACTCCAGGGATGAGCCTCCCTAAACATAGTTAAGTTGGTTGACACAAGATAGATCACAAAGTCTGACTTAGTGAGCATAGTAGAAGCCTTTGCCTGCTTGATAGGAATTTTCACAGGTTTTGTTCTCCTGGCATTGCCTTCAAGACTTGGGGGTCACCTGCACGGTAGCATAAAATATCGAAGAAGGACATTCTTTTTTTTAATCTTTTTTAAAATTTTAGACACTTAAACTTAAACACATAATAAGAAAAAGAAACATTATAAACAAATATTAAACTTAAATATAAAATAAGAAAACAAAACAAAACATGTCATGTGCATAGCAGAATGTAAGAGAGGATTCAGAATATATAGCAATAACTTTCCATTTCAAGAAAGCCTATATATTGAATACTGTGTCCTATGTTGAAAGCTATCCATCTTTTCTTTGCTTCCTTGTAGATTTTCTTTTGTTCTCTGCTGTACACTTTTTACCTTTTTCTTTTTTCCCCTTCCCCCCTCTCCCCACCCCAATCTACAATTAAGCATGGCTATATATATACACATACATACATATAGATACATTTATATATACATGTATGTATATGTATATACATGTATGTATATGTATGTACATACATGCATGAATATATAAACATACTTTCCCTAAGAGATTCTACTCCTAATCTTTCTTGTTACGTTTGTACATATCTCTTTTTTCCTATTTCTCCTAACTCTTCTACTTTACTTCTATCCACTACTTTGCCCTCCCATTACTTAACCTACCCCCCCACCGTGATCACTCCTTCATCCTCTCATTCCCATAAATCTAAGCACTCTTTTGTACACCCCTTTGACCTATTCCCTCACCTTCTCCTCCAAAGATCCCTCCTTTATTCTCTCTCCACTACCAATCCCCCTAGAGTTTTATTTCTTTCTAAATTTAGAAGACTTTTATACTCTTCTAGATGTATATGTATTTTTCCCTCTGTAATGTTAATGGAATGGGAAGATCTTCCTGGCCCATTAATAGGCCTCACAGTGGAGACCATTAAGGAAAGCTTGCTTAGGAGAGCTGATAGGAAGGCTCATACCTTTCGTTAATTTCTAATCAGGCACTGAATCATCAGGGTTGTGATGCCTTCTGGTTCTGAGAAGGGTGTATATACTCTGAGGTTAGGTTTTGCTTTGGGGACTCACTTGTGAGAAGGACCCTATGGTTCCCTGATTGAGACTCTAAGTGGCTGTGTGTTCAGAGCTCCCAGACTACTCAAAGGTAAAGGCTCTCTCAATCCAGTGATGTATGTAAAATGTATAGCAATATCACTTTGATTCAGGTGATAGAACCCTGTCTATTGGTCTTTATTTCTCTGTTTGCATTTTCTCCGTATTTTCTGTTTGTATTTTCTCTGAAGTTCAGGGTGCTGACTTTTCCCCTGAACTAGTGAATGTAATTAAAGATTGCTAACCCCTTAAATAGCTATCTTTCTTAATGAAGCAGATCTAAGAACCTGTGCTAGCAGCCATCCTGGGTATGCCAGTATGGTTGCTGTTACACCCTCTTGAACCCATTCCCAATAAAAGTAGGTTTCCAGAACTAACAGCTCTCTTCCTCCATCTAATTCATCTGTATGGTTTCTTCCTTATTTGTATAAGATAATTACTCTTTTAGCTGTTCTTGAATGGTTTTACTTTTTGAAGTCATATCATACTCAGGTCTACCCCAATCTTTCTTATAAGCTACCAAATTACTAATAACAATCTTAGACATAGATTTTACATTTTACATACATAAAAGGTAAACAGTCTATCCTTATTGAGTCTCTTGTAATTGCTCATTGGTATGTACTTTATACTTCTCTTGGCTCTTGTATGTGAAATCTTCTATTAAGTTCAGGTTTTTTTTTTAAACAATGTCCTGAAAGTCTGACAATTCATTAAATATCCATTTTTTTTCATTTAGAATTATGCTTAGTTTTGATATTTTTGGCCAGAAGCCCAGTTCTTTTGCCCTTCAATATATAGTGTTCCAAGACCTGCAATCTTTTAGTGTGACCACTGCTACATCTTATGCGATTCTAATTGTGGTACTGCCATATGTAATTTTTTTTTCCTTGCGGCTTGTAATATTTTGTCCTTTAGCTGGGGTTTTTGGAATTCGACTATAATATTTCTATGAGTTTTCCTCATCAGATCTCTTTCAGGTGGTGATCAGTGATTTTTTTTTTTCTATTTCTACTTTCCCCTCTTTTTCTAACACTTCAGGACAATTTTCTTTATTGTATTATTGTATGAAAATTCTTTTTTTTTTTATCATAGCTTTCAGGTAGTCCAATTATTCTTGTTTTCTTTTCTTGATCTGTTCTCCATATCAATTGTTTTTCTTATGAGATGTTTCATATTCTCTTCTATTTTTTCATTCTTCATATTTTGGGTTTTTTAAAAATTTCTCGATCTCTTATAACTTTGCTGGCTTTGCCTTGTCCAATTCTGATTTTCAAGGAGTCATTTTCTTCCTTAAGATTGTGGATCTCCTTTTCTAATTGGTTTAACTTTCTTTTCATTATGCTCTTGTTTTTCTTGGATTATTCTTATTTTTCTTTTCAGTTTTTCACTAAACTCTTTCATTTGATTTTTAAAGTCTTTTTAAAGTTCTTCAATGAATTCTTTTGGGGCAGGTGACTATTTAACATTATTCTTTGGGGCAAAAGGGGGTTTCTTTGCTTTGGTATCCTCTTCCACAGACAAACCCCAGTGTTCTCTGTTGCCATAGTATCTCTATAGTTGGATTCTTTCTCCTTTGCTTGTGCTTTTTTTTTTTTTTTTGTACTAAATTAGTTTTTATAATCACCTCTAGTCCAGGGGTATGGGGGATGGTGTCTCTGGCCTCAGATCCTCTTCAGTTCTCTCTTCTGACTTTGAACTCAAACCAAGACCTTTGGCCTCCTCTAAGTGCCCACAGCAAACTGCATCCCACCCCATTGCTTCTGCACTCACTAGGCCTGTGCTAGTTCCTTATCACCCCTACCCCATCTCTGCAGTACAGCTGGATTTGGCATTCCTTCTCAACAGAGGTTCCTTTAATTTTCCCCAACTCTGATGCCCAACTCCCCTCACTGTCCCAGGGGTAAAAGTTCTTGGTGGGGCCAAGGCAGCCACCCAACCCAGATAACCCCAGGACTTGCCCCTTGTCATTTAAGCAGACTCTAGCCTGGAGGTGTTTACTCTTCACTGGGAGGAAAACCTCATCCTGAGATTTTTCTTCAGATCTCTGATTGTCCCAGTAGGGCCCCAGTTCTGTCCCGACTCTTAGTTATTTTCATCACTCTATGTTTGCCCTGAGGCACTATTTTATCTCTTTTGTGGAGGAAAATCTTGTGAGCTTGAAATTTTCTGACCTACTCAGCCATTTTCCCAGAATCCTCTCTCAAGGACATTCTTTAGTGGAGAAATAACAAACGGTGTACAAATTTTATTTAATCTACTGTTACAACAGAAAAGAACTTTTGCAAAAAGTTGTTAGTTTTGTTATTTTAACACTTTCATAATTTCAACACTGTCTAGTGTTCGAGCAACACTGACCCTCCTTCACTTAACTGGCTTCCTTCAAGTCTCTATAAAAATCCCATTTTTAAGACTTTCCCAATCCTCCATAATCTTAGTGCCTTTCCACTGAGATTATTTCCAATTTATTCTGTATATATCTTATTTGTACACAGTTATTTTTATGTTGTCACCCCCGTTGGACTGAGAGGTCCTTGAGAGAAGAATCTGTTTTTGGATGGTGGCTTGCTTTTCCTTACTTTTGTTTAGTACAGTTGCTGGCAGATAGTAGGAACTTGATAAATGCTTGTTGACTTGATTTGATTTAACATATGGTCTTAAGAATTTCTACAAATCCACTTTATACTTGTTTTGCATTTTCTCCTACTTATTAATTAGCTTTAAGTATCTTGACTCCACCTCCTTCTCCCCAAGAGTTAAAGATTTGTAAATAAGCACTTAAATACATTTGGTGAACTCTTCTGACATCTCCTTTTATAAAATCCTTAGATAACATGAATAAACATCTCCTGAATTTTTCCCTTCTGTGAACTCAGATTTTCACACCGTTTTTTGATATATCATCGTAAAAAATAGCTGTCTCACCTTATTTCAAAGTGGCCCTGACTCTCACAATTTCCTCTTCATCAAATATTTATCAAAATGAGACCTGCTAACCAGAAAAACGGTTAAGGCCTTGTTATCCTGTCCTCTGCCATAGTGTCATGTTCTAGCCTGTTCAATTATTTTAGTAAGGACATTGATAACCCAAAGAAGAAGCTGACCAGGGTGGTAAGGGTACTGGAGACCATGTCAGATAAATTGAAAGAACTAGGAAAGTTTAACCTAAAGAAAAATAAAATTTATGGAGGCAGAATAGTTATTAGTCTTCGACTACTTGAAAATAGAAGATGTATTTTGTTCAGTTGCAGAGGACAGAATCAGGAGCAATGTGGAAAAGTGAAACAGAGAAAGGTTTCTTTTTGATGTAAGGGAAGACTTCCTCATAATTCAAGAGCTATGCAAAGATAGAAAGATAGAAACTGCCTAAGAAGGTAGTAAGGTCCCCACTGAAGGACCTGAAGGACTTCAAGGAGAGACTGAATAACTCTTTCTCTAGGATGTTATAGAGTGCATTACCATTCAGGTTTGCTAAACAGGATGGCTTCTGAAATCCCTTCTTCCTCTGAGATTCCTTCCTACTCTGCCACGTTAATAAACTCACTGATTCATGTCAGGTACATAGTAGGTGCTCCATAAGAACATGTCGATTAGTAGCTTGTAAACTGGTTCTAGAATAGGAAGAATATGAAATGCAAAATACTAGTGATATTTTAAGGAATATGTGTGTAATATGGAAATATTTTCAGAGGATTCTTTTTTTTTTCCTCTTCTCACTAATGCCAGTTTCTTGCATTGGGGAAAATCTAAGTTTACAGAATAGTATTCTAACATTCAAAATCTAACAAAGACTGTAGATTCATCTTTTTTCATGACATACAGCTCCACTGTAGCATGGTGACAGGGTAACTTTAAAGCCATGGCAAGTTAATCACACACTGATGGAGACCATTGCCCATGGATGAGTTCAGTGTTGGCAAGTGAACCATAGCCAACATCATTATATTTCAAGTTCTCCTAGATAAGTTATCAAATAAATAGAGTTCAATCCATTCACAAATACTATTGCTTTGACAGCTGAACTATAAAATTCTGGAAATGACAAATACTGTGAAGAAGGTTTGGAGAAGGTAGGATTAGGAAGGTAAGGGGGGAGTGGAGAAGGGAGAATCCCTATGCACATGAGCATGGCAAAATCCTGTACTTGTCTTCCTGTGGCTTTTGCTCTGCAATGATCACTGGCAATCAACTTAGAACAGGGTCATAGTCAATGAGTGTAACATTACCAAAAAAGAGCTACTAAGGAACTCTATATCAATTAACATGGCAAATTAAAGCTTGAGTGAGTCAATTGCTAATGGTACATGATTTGCATTTAAAGAAGGAAGGTTCAGGAAACAGAGCGAGAAACAAACAAACTTGAAGGCTTAGCTCTAGTGAAAAAATCTCTTCACTGCCTAGCCTTGGGGTGTAATAAATTGGTCTCCTTAAAAGGTCTGTTTTCAGGCAGGTAGAAGATTTCATCCTTTTTAAGTCATCAGCATAAATTAGAGTATCTTTTCACTAGGGTTTTATTTACTAAACAAGGAAAGTAGATTAGATCATCACAATGTTTTACCATTTGCCTTCTATGATATTTATTCACTTAATAGCTTCATTAAGGAGCTTTCAGAGAGTATATTACTGAACAGGCCTATAGATCATTGTGCAATAAATTTACAGAACTATTCTTAGCATTTAGCTAATTTGGTCACAGTTTTAATTAAATGTTTCAACTAAAGATTCCCATTTATGTTTAATAAAACTTGTATAAAAATAAATCATTGAAGTCTAATTCATCAAAGTTTTTCAAACTCTATAATATGGGAGCAGAATGTATCATGGAGCAGGGATTAATACTTTGAACTATTGTGCTGATTTGGAAGCTTTTATGAGTCAAAGAGCTTTGGAAGAATATTGAAATACATGAAATGCTTATGTTTAAGAGCAGTTATGCAATGTGAATAAAAAGGTGTAGTTACATGAACAATTTCCAACTTTATAATTTCTAATGAGAAAGTCAAGGAAATGAGTCAATCTCTCAATGTGTCCTGAATCTGTTCAGGTAACATGCTAAATTATCACTGAATCACAGATCCTCATGGTTGGAAAGGTCTAAAGAACTCATCAAGTCTGACCATACCTAAACATAAATTTCTCCTATTTCTTACTTTCCACTGAAGCTCCAGCCTTGAGATCTTTCAGTGGTAAAGAATGCACCTCTTCTCAATGCTTTGAAGCAGTTCCACTTTGAGACAGTTGAGACATTTTTCTTCCTTTTTTAAAGAGAAAGTTTATTGGTATTTTTAAAAAATTGTATCACCTATATTTCCCACAGCCCTTCTTTCTCCCCCTCCCAGAGCATAATCTCTTATAACAATAATTTTTTTAAAAGGGGAAAATCAGTACAGAAAACTAACCAATATGTAAAAAAAAAGTCTGATATTGTATACCATGTTCCATATCAACAGTCCCCCACTTCTGCAAAGAAGCAAAGGGAGGTGACTTAAGAAATGTTCTTTTATAGTCAATATAAGTCTTCCTCTCTGTAATCTTCCTACTTCTACATTTTAACTAACTCTTTAGATATTCGAAGATGACTAACACTCAAATCTTCTCCAGATTAAAGATACTAAATTTCCATAAGTGATCCTCATATGGCATGGTCTCAAGTCTCCTCACCATTCTAGCTCTGTTCAGTGCCTCTTCTGTTTTATTTTTATATTCTCTCCTTTGGTTATTTCTTCTACTCTAATGGGTTTAAGTATCATTTCTATGGTGATAACTCACACACGTATTTATTTGGCTTAAATCTTTCTCCTGCACTCCAATGCCACATCATTACTTGTATATCCCATTGATCTCTCAAACACATGTCCAAAATGTAAATTATTTTATTTCTTATAAAGCCCATCTCTCTTCCAAATTTGTTTACTTTTTGTTGAGAACATTCTCCCAGTCACCCAGGTTCATAAACTTGGGGCAGCTTTGACTGTTCCTCACCCCTCGGCCCCAATTTCCAATCAGTTGTCGAATGTTGTTGGTTCTACCTCCACAAAAAGGTGACATATCTGTTCTACTTATTCAGAATCAGTACCCTAGTTAGTGAGTCAATAGCCTATTTTAATAGTCTGTTAAACTGATCTTGATATTTCTAGTCTTTCTGCTCTTTAATCCATTTAACACACAGCTGACAAAATAATCTTTCCAAGTCACAACTCGGCTAACATCACTTTCTTGCTTGAAAATCTTCACTGGCACATTCTTCTGGGGGAGACAACACATGTAGCAGGTTTCAGCTATGAGATGGAAAGGTTTTGTCATCCTTAGGGCGCAGAAGCAAAACTGAAGAGGACCCTAACATCAGAAAGGAGATATCATGACTTGCAAGTGACTTGGATTTAAGTGAGGGAGGGTTGTGCAAAGTCACCAGCCTCACTCTCTCCTCTGGAGCCATCTTGGTCCAGTGGCAAGATATAGATAGGGACAACTAGAGATGGACCATCACAAAAAGAACAGCAAATTCAAATTCTGTTCTCACTCTGAACAACCACATATTATCTTATGCTGCGTAGGAGCCAGATGTGGTGGTATAAGCCAGTATTCCTTGCTTAGTAGCAGAACTTCAATAAGGATAAAGACAATTGGGTGTCTGTACTAAGTCTAGCACCAATAGGGATTGAGTGAAATGTAATCACCTATTAATAACTTTGGTCTGAAACAGCTAATTGATGAAATCCCTAATAGCAAGGTTATCCAGAACTGTATTTGTCTTATCAGAGGAAGAACCATGCACATATCTTCTGCCAAGGTCTTCAATTATAGTTACTTCTTCTGGAAAACTTTAAAGAAGGAACAAAGGGGAAAAGAAAAGACTTTGTACTTAATATTTTATTTGATTTTTTAACACATGCTTCATGTCTTTAAACCTCTGGAAATAGGTATAGAAATATGGAAAATCATCACCAATTTATGGCACAGAAATTGCTGCTAAGTCTGCGAGGTAGAGTGTATACCAAAGTTGCCAAACATGTGGCCCATGGGCAGCCTGTGGCCCACAACATTCCCAAGTGAGGCCCAAGCCAGATTAAAATATAACCGAGAAATATTTAGGAAAATAAATAAAAATATACTAAAGCATAGATAATTTGTACTTTAAAACTAAGTCAATATGTGGTCCACAGGGATTCTTATATATGGATTAGTGGCCGTAGTTTCTATTTGATTTTAACACCACTGGTGGATCCAACTCACTCAGGAACGTCTTTATGTTTCCTTTTCCTTTTTCTCCTTTAAGCATCAGTTCCAAGAATCAGATGCTATAACTTAGCTTGAAAACCATGACACTCTCTAGGCCCATCTGGAACTGAGCAAAATCAAGTTGGTCTTTGGAAAGAATGGGCCTTCTTTTAATAGCACTTCTTCCACTGGTAATTTCTCAGAGTATCAGAGATAGTATAAAGAGGGACAGATTAGATTAAAGAATATAAATAGAGAGATGTATGACTAGAAAAGAAGTTGGGCAATCCAGTGAGAGAAAAAGGGATAAAGGATGGACTGTTCTTGTGTTCCATCAGTATCCACCTAATGTCAAAAGGTCTGAAGGAAGGGCGCTAATATATCAAGTGGAGCATCATGGGATGAGATGACATGGGTGAATTGCAATCTATACCTTTGAAGGGAGTGGTCACATTGAGATCACATATTCACTCAGGTATTAAAATACTGAGGGAGGTAAACTTTGCATAAGATTGTTTTTTATATTTTATATTCACCATATCACTTAACACTGTATGTGGTGCTTGCTTGTTTAGTTTATCGATTGTATTGATTTGAGCTATCCTTAAATTATCCTACATTATTTCCTCTACTGCCAGATCCAAAACTGCTTTACTCAGGGATCCTGCCTTCCTTTTCTAAAAATGATAGCTGTGCTGGCAATGTGAATGCTTAAAATAAATGACTGTATTTTCCTATCAAAAAAAAAAAATGTCTTCATTGACTCCCTACTTCTTCTAAGATAAAATACAAAATTCTCAGCCAGCTAATTAAAACTCTATTCAATCTGATTCTTATGTATTTTTTCTTGCCTTATTTCATATTATTCATATTTACACATTTGGCATTCAAGCTAAACTGTATTACCAAATATTCTCTGACCTCAGCATTCTTCTGTTTCTTTGTCTTCCCACATATTGTTCTCCATGACTAGAATGTCCATCTTCTCACCTTTGCCTCTAAAAATTATAATCTTTATTCAAGGTTCAGCTCAGCTGCCAACTCTTATCTAAAGCTTACTATTATTGTGGTCCAGGGGTTCAGGGAACCCCAAAATTCAAAGGCAAAAGGCAAGGATCTACCTCAAAAGAATTTGACTCAAGCCTTCTTTTAGTCAGACACAAGTTTTATTAAAACACTGGTGGAGTAGGTGAGATTTTAAGAATCTTCACGTTTGTGACATTTGTATTAAGAAGTGGGGCAGATTCTTAAGGAATCTGCACAATTTAATGGGGGCAAGATGAACATTTTATACAGAAACTATGGGAAGATCTGGATGTGATCTAGAAGTGGTCAGTAGCCTGGGGTAACCCAGAGGTAACAGAGAAGAGGTCTAGATGGGATTAAGGGTAGGAAATAGCCTGGGGCAATCTGGAGGTAACAGACAATGAAGGCTGGGCTAGGACAGGGGTAACAGAGAGTGAAGGATTGGGCATGGGGCCACAATGAAAGGACAGTAGGAAGGATTACTGGGATGGGTGATGCCTCAGGCAACTGCCAATGACTGGGCCCTGTGGGAAAGTCCAGAGGCTTTTCCTTTTTGGGGTCCAGATCCTAAAGACATGGTGTTTTCATTTTAGGGGTTCAGATCCCATCCCCATCACCAAGACAATGCCCATCTCCAATTTTCCCCTTTCTATCCATAGTCTTTCCACCCTAAAATTACCTTTTATTTACTTATCATAGACATGATCTTTTTTTCACTAGCATGTCTCCAAGTAGAATTCAAGATCCTTTAGCATAGGAAATACTTTATTTTTGTCTTTCCCCAATGCCTAGAAGAGTACCTTGTAATTAGTAGGGAATTAGTAAAACTTTGGTGCACTGAACTGAATTGAATTGGCCAACATAAGCTTCTCTGATGGTAAGTGTGTTGGTAAGTAAAATGGGCTCCTTAGCACTTAGTTCAACAAGTGCCCTTGAAGAGTTTGGCTTTTGTTTTTTGTTGAGTAATTCAGTTTATTTCATTGAGTCTTACTAAGTGCTAAGCCCCAGGCCCAAACCCCTATTAGGTGTAAAACCTATGTGGGTGTGGATTGGCAACTAAGGTGGGGCCCAAGGTGGGGCTAACTCCAGGGAAGGCCTAGTTTACATGTCTGGGACAGCAGAGGCTCTTAGACCACATGGGTTTAAGTCCACCTCTTTGTGATGATTTTAGGTCACATGAGTGAGTCGCATGTGTGACT
>JAQQSZ010002893.1:0-14608 GCA_028646595.1 Phalanger gymnotis
GAGAAGAAAAGCAACATGTCCCACCTTAATTACTGTTACATAATAATGTTAATGTTACATCTAATAGGGGTTTGGGCCTGGGGCTTAGCACTTAGTAAGATTCAATGAAATAGCTGAATTACTCAAAGCAAACAAAAGCCAAACTCTTCAAGGGCACTTGTTGAACTAAGTGCTAAGGAGCCCATTTTGTTTCCCAACACATATACATATTTATTTATATAGATATAGGAGTGTGTGTATATGTATATATACACATGCATGCATACATACATTCATGTTTAATTGTAACCTTCTTTCAGACAGAGTGGGGATGGAGAGAGAAAAAATTAAAAATGCACAGCAGAGAACAAAAGAAACTTAGAAGGAAATACAGAAAGCTGGTTGGCTCTGAAGAGGAATGTGCAGTTTTATTACATAATTTAAAAAAAAGTAAACAGTTTGAAATAGAAATTTATTGTATTGTATTTAATCCTGTATGTTCTGCTGTGCAAATGGAAATATTCTATTTTTCTCATTTTCTATTTGGTTAAATTAATAAAATCTTTTTAAAAAGAAATATAAAGTAAACTTGCCCTGATATCCTAAAATGAGAAGGTAAAACTGAAATACAAATAATCTACTGTTCAACATATGAAAAGCATCTCAAAATGAAAATTTTCATGAACATTATAGCCAATTTTCAGATCTCCCAAGTCAAACTAAAAATAACTCAAGCAGCCAAAATTTATTCAAATATCAGTGAAACTACAGTCATTATGACATAAGATTTAGGAACTACTACATTAAAGGAATGGATGGCTTGTAATATAATATTCCTAAAGGAAAAAGAGCTAGGATTAGAACCAAGAATAACCTACCCAGGAAATCTGAGTATAATTCTTCAAGAGAAAAAAAATGGACATTTATTGGAAAGAAGATGTTCTTTTTATTTTTAATTTGTGGAATAAGACAAGCATTTTCATAAAATATTGCAATAAAAATGATTGTGCATAAAACTTCAAATATGTTATGCACAACTTGCTATTCAACAAAATTACCATGTAAACTTTTTTTTTCACTTTTTTTCTTGCCTTCTCCCCCCACACCCTAAAGATGGCTACTATTATACACAAATAGACATATGTGCATATGTGTGTATGTGCATATGTGTATGCATGTTCTGGTGAAGTGAATAGTTTCTGTCCTATGAGTTTTGTGTAATCTTGTGTAATGTCCAGTTATTTTATGGTCTTTTGTACAGCTCAAAAAGTATATAATGGCTGAAATTACATAGGTTTCAATGTATTTACGTATGTTCTTCCAATTTATCTTTTATGTCAGGATGCTCATAAGTCTCAAAATATGCAATCACAATTTTCTCCTTCACTTTATATTCACCTCATCTGCCTTGTTTTCATGGAAGAGAAATATTTACAAGCATTCACTTTCTGCATTGGTTCAATTTGATCTCCATGTTCAAACTCAAAATCTTCAGGTTCTAGTTTCTTTTTATATGAATGAACATTTTTTTTTACTCATTCAACTAAAATTACTTTTTATATCTTTGGGAAAATATTCCATGATATTAAGCAGTTTATTATACTTTTCAGCAAAGCCATATAAGTTTATATGATACATGTGCATCAAATGATAAATAATTCCCTCTTTAACTTCAAAGCCACATTCAGTCTTATTCAGGAGAGATGACAATGGATTTGAGGTTAAGAATGATTACTGTGAGCTTAAAATGACTCCTTAAAGAGCACCAAATTCTATATTAAATGTCCTTGGTATCATTCTGTTTGTGATATTACATCATTCTGCACTGACATCAAATACTTTAATATTTTCTCTATATTCAGTTGTTTCATATACATAAAGTATAATAGGTCATATTGTGGAAGTGACTTCTTTTGTCACTAAATTTATAGCAGTTCCTCTAGGGATAGTTCTCTAAAGCCCATTCTAATTTGCATGATCAGTCAAAAGACATTAGAAAACTTCTACTCTATTCACAATCCTAGGCATAGAATAACTCAAGTCATTTATATCTATTTAGTTTTAAAAAGAGATAGTTCTATGATTATAATAATAATAAGAGCAGTATAAAACATAGCCTCCCACCCCCAAATTAAAGGCAAACTACCTCTGTGCACACACACAACATCTTTGTGTAGAATGGGTTCAAATTTAAATTGTAAATATAGTCAGCCACACATATAGGGGACATGCATGTCATAGAAGTACCTCGCAAATACACTATGAATCCTTCTTTACTAAATTGCCCACAAACGTAGATATTCATAGAGAATGGGGCATCAGTGCTTCTTATTGAGTCCATCAAAACTGACACTTCTCTCTGCAAGAAGGAGTCTCAGATTCTTAATGTGATACCGCCTTTCAATGATTCTCTTTCCACATTTGTCATCATGTGCTTCTGCTACTATCAGAAAATACTGCTCCAAATCATTGATACCATCTGCATTCACTAGTGAGATGTCTAATTACCCCTCTGGGCATCCTGAAGAGGTAAATGTTGAAAAAAAAACTAAAGCCATTAGAAAATCTTTGATTAGGAAAAACTCAAGAAATACTACCTAATAAGAAAACAGGTGACAAAAAAAAAAAATATTTGTATCAAAATATTTTGAAAAAGAGATGGGGATATTTAGAATGTAATTTAGAAAATACCTTTTTGAGTTTGACTAAAACATCTTATATAAAAGTCTTATTTTAGGGAAGTCTTTAGCAGCCTACTTTCTTTGCAGTGTATGATCTCCATGAGCTTACTAAAATGTTAAGTTTCTTGTAAGCAATTAACATAAAACTTCCCATTTGGAGTAACTGTTATTAAGATAATATTAGAGTCACAAGATAAAGAGACTTTTTATTAAATGGTAATATAGATAGTTAAAGACAATACTGATTGTTTAGTCATTCTAAACCCCACCAACTCACCTAAAAAGGAGTGATTGATATGACATTTATCAACTCGAAAGTACTCTAGTGCAATATTCAAAAATCTGGCATTATGTGCATTCAATTAAATATCCTAGGGGAAACTGCTTTAAATGTGCTAATTACCAACAAAAACAAACATTCATATATTTAATTGTTTTTAAAGATTGAACAACATAAAATTTATTATTTATCATTTTCAATGTTTATCATTTTAGAGTTATTTATTTTATACCTGTTTACTTCTTTCCTTCTTGTGAACTTTAATACACACATACACACATACTGATATTTTGCAGTTTCAGTAACCTGCATGATGCTCTAATTCTTCTGTCTTCACACTGAATCATGTCATTGACATAATAGTAATTCTATGGTGATTCAAAATTTTCCTATTTGTCAATGTTTTACTATAATGCATTCTATTACATTCATATGCCACAATTTGTTTAGTCATCCTCACGTTTGTAGGCTGTTTCCATTCTTCATAGTACATCTATTATGATAAGTTCAACTAGCAATACTTTGCAAAGATAAATCTTTCTTTCCCTAACTGAGACATACTTAACTTATAGTCCTAGCTGTGGAATCAATCAGTCAAGTGATATGAATAGTTTTCCAACTCTGACAGCTCAGTGTCTAATTTGTTGCTGAAAATATTGTGCCAATTCACATTTATACCATCAGACAGCCTGTTTCTCCACAGATATTACAACATTGAATTTTATTTTTAATCATTTTTGAAAATTAAATGGGTTTAAGACTTCATCTCAGATTGCAGATCTATTTTTATATTTGAGACATATTTTTATCACCAGTATTTATGGTAAAGATCTTTCCCAAATACTTTACCCAAATCTTTTATTGTTATTTATAATCTCAAATATACTCAAATGCATCTGGAAAAACTGAAGAAGAGGGTGTGGTCAACTATATTAAATTCTGCAGAGAGATCTTTATAGATATAACAAAGAGAGACATCTTAAATATCATCTACTTGAGCTATATCCAACTAGATTATTTTATAGATTTAGAAACTTGCACTCAGAGAAGGTTAAGTAACTTAGCTAAGTTCTAGCTTATTGAGGAGAGAGAAAGGATTTAAACCCAGGTCATCTGATTCCAAATATAATATCTTTGCCATGTTGTACAGCAGGGCTATCCAAAATGAGGCCCGTGGGCCACACGTGCCCCACAGTGTTATTTACGTGGCCTGCCTACAAACAGAAATTTACATAAATGCTTTAGTACATGAAGCCAAGCTACTGCAGAGCTCTCCCTAAAATGGCAAATCAAAATATATTGTCTATTGTTTTGATAAAAATCTAATACTGGGCTGCCCTGTTGTACAGCATGTTACCTGAAATGCTAAAAGTGAAATGAATTGCCCAAGCTTGTAGTAACTTAAATCCAATTCATGCACAACTCAATACACCACTTTCATGATAGCATTGGTCCTCTTCAAGAATGAAGGATGAACAACAACAGCAACAAAGGCTTCTGGATGAAGTCTCCACATAGAGAGAAAAGAATTTCCAGAGCAGGTCTTGGAGGTTAAAACTGTCATACACATTTCCCACATTTGCATCTCACTATTGCTATATTCCAAGTTTAAGCTTACTCCTCTCATGGATATTCTGTGGTTTTGTGGGAAAAAGTGAACCAGACTTTAAGGAAAATATTTTGTATTAACTACCTTTAACATGTTATCTGAGCTAATGCTTTTGGCAAAAATTTAAGACTACTGGATGACTGTCAGTGGGGACTACTGAATTTTAAACTCAGGACCTACAGAAAAAAAAAACACTTTGAGAGTTGTCTCTAGAATTCTGAGAATAATAGCAGCTCTCCTCCTCCCCCTCCTCTTCCTCCTCCTTCTTCCTCCCCCCTTGTCCTTCTTCCTCCTCCTCTCCATCATCATCATCATCATCATCTTCTTCTTCTTCTTCTTCTTCTTCTTCTTCTTCTTCTTCTTCGTCTTCCTTTTCCTCTTCTTCTTCTTCCTCCTCTTTCCCTTGCCACATGTTATCCCTCTCTCTATTTCAGGTACCATATCCTTACATATGGGTGTTCTGTCAAAAGTAATATAATTTTGGTTACTTGTGTTTTGGGATTTGGTACCTAGATTTTTAAACAATTATGATTTTTTTAATTAAATTTATTTTAGTTTTCATTATTTTTACAAAGACCTGGGAAAATTTACTTTTTGTTTTATTCAGTTTTCATTTGTTTTCTTTAAACATAGTTCCAAAAAACAGGGTTTAAAAAAAGTCCATTGTGTCTTGATGGACACAATGTGACTAGGTTTTAATCCCAAATCACTCTGGGTTTCACTGAATGGGCAATGGTAGCTCCCATCCAAAGCCTCTTTGCATCAATGTTTAGCTTTTAACACCTGTAATGTGAATAGGATATGAAGATTTTCTCATTAATAGGCCTTAGGTGGAGCCCATTAAGGGAAGCTTGCTTAAGGGAGGCTTGCTAGTAGGAAGGCTTTCACATCTTTTGGTACTAAGTTGATTAGGCACTGAGTCAAGGGAATTGTGATGTCTTCTGGCTCTGAAAAGTGGATATATATATATATATATATATATATATATATAGGGGCTCACTTATGAGAAGGATCTTGTGATTTCCTGGGTGAGAGTCTGAGTAGCCATATGTTCAGATCTCCCTGACTACTCAGATATAAAGGCTCTCTTGACCTCACTATGTATGGATGTATGTAAAGTGTATAGTAATATTACTTTGATTCAGGAAGTCAGAACCCAGTCTGTTGGTCTTTATGCTAATTTCTCTGCTTGTATTTTCTCTGTATTTTCTCTACTCATACTTTCTCTGACCTTAAGGGTGTTGACCTGTACCCTGAACAAGTGAATGTAATTAAAAGTAGGATTGTTAACTACTTTATGAGCAGTCTTTCCTAGAAAAGTAGAACAAAAAAGCTGTGCTAGCAGCCATCTTGGGCATGCTTAGAATGAGTGTAAGTAGCAATTGTTTTCTGTTCTAGCCAAAATCTCAGAGGTGTCTTCCCCTCTCAAATTGTCATTTTTGTGATGGTAAATTAGTCCATCTTTTGTCTCAATTTATACCAAGCCCTTCATCATTGAGTGGACTTTGCCCTAGGGGAAAAAATCTGAAACATAGGAAAGATCTTAATTTAGAAATGCCAAGGTCAGTATATACCGGTTGTCTTGATTTTTGTGTTGCCACTGGCTTTGAAGATTCTGGAAAAGAGAGTTAGGCTGATATCTTTGTTCAGATCTACCTCACTTAAATACATTTCAAGCACAAATCAAGCTATCACCCTCATGAAATCACCAGTTTTCTTTGAGAACAAAGGATGAATAACAACATAATAATTTAATGGGATTTTGAGAAGATTCTTGTTAGGTTACTGGTTGGACTACATTACTACTTCCATTGCTATGTTACCATTACTTACTTCTCAAAATGGTAGGGTGTTATTTAAATGAATTCCAAACATTTTTGTCCACATTTAATATTATAAAAGAAAAAAAAATACACGAAGTAGAATTCTAAGTGGTTATAGTCCATCTTTATATTTCATAGTCAATGACAATTTATTCTAATGAAGAATTTATAATCTCCTGATTAATCAAATATTAAGAAAAATAGTCTGAGTCAAGAATCTCATGAACCACAGCCAAAGTCATGCAAACTCAGAAATTCCAAAGAATGAATAAAAAATTGTCAAGAATAGTGTGTGTATGTGCATGTACAATACATACTATTATTTATATACATATATATATATATAGTGTGTTTCTATGTGTGTATATGTCTTTTAAAATAAGTGTAGTGTACTGTTGTCATAATTAATAAGTTGTAAATAAATTTATATTAATAAAGTTTATTTTCAAATCCTCAACTTCACCAAAGAAAATTGTAATATTTGCTGGAATATTTGTCTAAATAAAAAGGAATTTATCTAAAGAAATATGTAGGTATGATTCCAAAGTGTTTACACTAAGTTGCTCGGTCATTAAAAATGATATTTGATATCGATAATAAATATTTATCAGCCACCTAGAATATGTGAGCCACTGATCTAAGAGATGAGTACACAAAAATTAAAAAAGAAATACAATTCCTGCATTCAAGAATTTTAAAATCTAATGGGTGAAGACAACATACAAGGAAGATGAAAGCAGAGTAAGGTTTTTGACATAGGAGAAGTTGCAAAGTAGTATAGCTAGGGGAGAAATGAAATGCTCTAAGCCGAACTCCTTCCTTAAGTGGAGGTTTTGGAGTTCATGGCTGTATTAACTAATTAGAAGCTCAGAGGGTATTAAAGAGGAGAACCACAAAAGATGATGCAATGTTGCAGGATAGTGAGGTTTTCTGAGTAATGAGCTTTCTAGGCCTTGGAGGAAAAGTCAGAAAAGTTTGAAATCAGTGCAGCCAATTAAGAAATAAGAAAATGTTCCAAGCTGGACACCACTCTTCTATGAAACACTTTTATTGTTCAGTTCTTTAGTCATGTCAGACTCTTCATGATTCTGAGGACCATATCATCCATGGGATTTTCTTGGCAAAGATATTGGAGTGGGTTGATATTTCCATCTCCCATAAATTAAGCCAAACAAAGGTTAGATGACTTGCCCAAGGTCACATACCTACTAAATAAGTCAATAAGTGTCTGAGATCAAATCTGAACTCAATTTTTCTAACTTCAGGCCCAGTACTCTACCTACTGAGACACCTAGCTACTTGTAATTCTGTCATATATCACTAGAGTATCTAAAAGTGGTATCCAAGTAAAGTACTATTTCAACTCAAAAATACAATATCAGCATAACTAGAAACATATTATTCAGTTTTCCTAGCAGCTCACAGCATCCAGCTTACATTATCATTCCAAATTAATGCAATATTGTGACAAGATAACTTCAAAATTACTTCTGAATTCATCAGAGTTAAACTCCAGCTTGTCACATGAAGCAAGCTAATTCTTTCCTGGCAAATCCAAGACATTCTAAAATTAAATAGCTCCCTGGCGTATCTTCATTAAGAGTAGATCAAACACCCTTTTTTAATACACACCTATCTTGGGTGCATTTTTATAAGAAATGACAAACTTTTGGAGAGCTAGAAAAATATGTTTTGAATGGATATCTTTGTGAGGCTAAATATATATATGGAAAGCCAAAGGCTCTGCATGGCATCATAGACAGAGCGGTGAATTGGCCCTCACAAAAAGAGTTCTTTGGTAATAATTCTGTCACTTCACAATTATTTAATCTTAGTCAAAACATTTCAAATTTACAGTATCTTTATCTGTAAAATATTGGAGTTGGACTAGCTAAACATTAAGTTTCATACAAATTTAATATTTTATTGGTCCCACCCTACATAGAAAAAATTTTACTAGATTCAAGATGAGTAATTTATTGTGGTAGTAATACAATATTTTTTTAAAGTTATTAAACTGAAACTCAACCCCTTTTGATGTGGTCTCAAAGACAGCTTATTCTCTTAAAGACGTTAACATCAATCTACTGCAAGCCAAACAATCCATTTCTTCTTCAAATAGGACAGGAATTCAGGGCAGGGTAGGTCAAGATGGCAGAGAAAAGGCAGTGATTCATGTGAGTTCTCCTAAATTCCCTTCCAATAAATTTCAATAATACATCAAAATGAATTATTGACTGTCAGACCTAAAAATATATGAGGTGAAACAATTTTCTAACCCAAGACAACTTAGAAGGTGTGCAGGAAAGATGTGTTGCACCTGGTGAGGGAGACGTTCATGGCAGTGCAGGCTGTTCCAGGTCAGACCTTGCCACAGGAAACCAGCAGCAAGCCTACGGGGCAATTGAATCAGCAGAAGCTCCATGTGACTTTTGGAATTCTCATGCCACACATAGTAAAGGGTCAGACAACTGTTCCAAAGGAGATTAAAAGCATTCCTCTGCTGGTACTGAGTGTAGCACAATTGCATTGTCAATTTGTGCATCCAAATCACAAACCGGGGTGAGTCACAGACCCAAGGCGAGGAGTAGCAGCATACAAGTGTGTATGTCCACAGGAAACAAGAACTCTTGTCAGAGATCCAGGGTAGAAAAGAGTGCTTATGGTGACTGACAAGCCAGGACACAGACCATGAGAGTGATAAACACACATTTGGTTAGATAACACCACCTTTGGAAGACTGAAAACTCCCAGACTCCCAGAACTAGCTCTAAAATTAGCATCTTAAAAAACCTCCTAAAGCTTGGGACAGTAACCTCTAAACTCTGAAAGTCAAACCCAAATGTAAAACAAAATTCTAAGTGAAGGAATAGGCTGGGAAAATGAGCAAAAAACAAAATAAGAACCTGATCAAATAAAATTATCATGGTGACGAGGAAAGCAAAAATGCAAACTTAGAAGACAACAAAGTCAAAACTGCTACATCCGCAATGTAAACAAAAACTTAGTATTGGCCTCAGGCTTCAAAACAATTCCTTCAAAAGCTCAAAAGGGATTTTAAAATCAAATAAGAGAGGTAGAGGAAATATTGAGAAAAGAAATAAGTAATGTAAGAAAATTATGAAAAAAGAATCAACAGCTTGGTAAAGTAAGTACAAAACATACTGAAGAAAATAACAAGCTTAAAAAAATTAGGCCAGTTTTTAAAAGAGGCATAAAAATCCCATGAAGAGAACTTCTCAAAAGCAAAATTGTGCAAATTGAAAAAGTTGTACCAAAAATAATCACTGAAGAAAAAAGCTACTTAAAAAGTAGAACTGGTAAAATGTAAAATGAAATATAAAAACTCTTTGAGGAAATTAATTCCTTAAAAGGTAGGAAAGAAAAAAAAATGGGAGCTAATCATTCTGTGTGACCAAAAAAATATTAAAAATTAAAAGAATGAAAAGATAGAAAAAAATCTGAAATATCTTGCAAAGACAACTGGCATGGAAAATAGATCCAGGAGAGATAATGTAAGAATTATTGGACTACTTGAAAGCCATGACAAAAAAAAAATAGCAGAGATATCTTTTAAGAAAATATCCAGGGAAAATGCCATCATACTCTAGAAGCAGAGGGCAGGCTGAAGTCAGAAGCAAAACACTTTGAATATGGACAGACTGAAATGAGAGAAGAAGTAGTATAAATGAGTGGGAGGGGGATACAGAATAATCATGACTTTGAAAATAAATGTAAGTTACTCTGATAAAGACCACATTTCTAAAATACAGAAAACAGTGAAAATTTATAAAGAGAGGATCCATTTTCAGGGGCAGAGCCAAGATGATAGCATGAAAACAGACTCACTTGAGCTCTCCTCTAAATCTATCAAAACACCAATATAAAATGACTCTAAACAAATTCTAGAGCTACAGAACCCACAAAATGACAGAGTGAAACAAGTCCCCATCCCAAGATAGAGTAGATGGTTACTGAGATGGGTCTATCACACTGTGCTGGGAGTGGAGCCAGGACAGACCAGGGCAGGGCAGACTGAGAGGAGCAGGCCTCAGGGGATTGAATCACTGAGCTGTGGTGGTTTCCAGATTTCTCAACCCACAAATTGCAAAGACAATATAGCAGGTCAGTGGGAACACTGTTGGACCTGGGTGAGAAAAGAGTGTGGTCAAGCCCTGGGGTGGCAGAGGTGGCTGCAGAGGTGCCAGCAGCAGCAGTAGCGGATGCAGCTTCCAGAGCTCCAGGCCTACAGATGGTGGGAGGAATCAAGCAGTTGATCAGAGTGAGAGTGCAGGGATCTCTTTGCTGGTGCTGAGGCAGGATTTTCCTGCTTTGTCCTGCTTGGATCTGGATTGCAGTTTTGGTTGGTGGTCCTTGGGGGAGTAGGAACACTGGTGTGGCAGAGTTTGTGGTGGCTGTGAAGAGGGAGTCTTCCTGGTAGTTATGTGGCAGAAAGGAGTGCTTGAGATCATTCACAGACCAGATCACAGGACAACAAAGGAGTGAACACTTCTCATTGGATCCTTCCACCTCAGAAGAACTGAAAATTTACAGTCGTGGAGAAGTAGCTCTGAAAATAGTAACATAAAACCTCTGAATCTTGAGATAGATTACTCTACTCTGGAAGCAGTCATACCTGAAAAAGAGCTCAAAAATCAAGTAATTGGCTGGGGAAATGAGCAGATAGCACAAAAGGAATCAGATTTTAGCATTGTACTTTGGTGACACAGAAGATGAACACATACAGCCAGAAGAAGTCAACAGAGTCAAAGATCCTATATCAAAAGCCTCCAAGAAAAATACGAATTGGTCTCAGGCCATGGAAGAGCTCAGAAAGGATTTGGAAAATGGGAAGATAAATGTGAGTGATGTAAGAAAATCATGAAAAATGGGTCGACAGCTTGCTAAAGCAGACCCAAAAAATACTAAAGAAAATAAGACCTTAAAAATAGAGTGGGCTCAGCTTAAATCTAGTTCTGCTCAGAGTGTTCTGTCCCACTTGTGAAAACAAGCATCATAAATGGTAAGATTTCTTAAGACTACCCATCATGGCAAATCTTTATTAAACTTTCTCTTTTTCTTTCAGTGAGAAGGCTTGCATCAAATTCATTTGGCAGGACTCAGTGTGTTGGTATTTTGGGGTCTCAAGAACCCCTAAAACATATGTTTCCCTAACCTCTTCATTTTGGTTTAACCTCATCATTATGGTTCCCTGAGACTGGGAATACTGCAAATCTCAATTTCTTCTCCAGCCAAGATTAGAAGGTATGTAAGCCTCCCACCCCTTCCCTATCCCTTTTTCACTCTCCAAACGTGTTGGAGGTGCTTTTCAGGCCTGATCTAGGTCCCATTAGGTCAGATGTAAAGGGATGGTTCTGGGAGAAGAGGTAAGGGGGTACCAAAAAAGGATAAATTACATCACATGAAGAGGCACAAAATCATACTATAGTAGAGGGAAAGAAGGGAGGGAGAAGAGCAGTATTTGAGCTTTGTTGTGATCAGATTAGGTTCAAGAAGGGAATAACATACTCTGATAAGTAAAGAAATAAAATGTGTCCTAGAGGCAGTAGGAGGGGAAAAGGAAAAAAAGGCGGGAGGTGGTCCTAAGGGATGGAAAAAGTAGCAAGGGGTAAAAGTTAAGATAAGGGAGAGGAATCAAGTGGGAGGGTAAATTGTAGAAGGTGGTGGTCAAAAGCAAAACTCTTTTGAGGAGTGAAGGACAGAAAGGAAAAATAAAAGCATAAACAGGGGTAAATAGGATGCAGAAAAAGACACAGATAGTTATCATAACTGTGATTGTGAATGGGATCAACTCTCCAATAAAATGGAAGAAAATAGCAGAATAGATTAAAAACCATAATCCTACAATATGTTGTTTACAAGAAACACATTTGAAACAGGGGCATACACACAGGGTAAAGGTAAAAGAGTAGAATATATTGTGCTTCACCTAAAGTAAAGAAAAAACAGGTAGCAATCCTAATATCAGAGAAAGCAAAAGCAAAGATAGATGTAACTAAAAGAGATAAGGAAGGACACTTTACCCTGCCAAAAGGCACCATAGTAAATGGAGCATTATCATTACTTAACATACATGCACCAAGTGGTATAGCATGCAAATTTCTAGAAGAGAAGTTAAGGGAGTTACAGGAAGAAATAGAGAGCAAAAAAAAAATACTAGTGGGGGAACTCAAGCTCCCCCTCTCTGAAGTTGATAAATCCAACCTCAAAATAAACAAGAATAAAGTTAAGGGAGTGAATCGAATTTTAGAAAAGGCAGATATCATAAACCTCTGGATAAAATTGAATAGGGGGAAAAAATTTATTTTTCTCAGCAGAACATGGCACTGACTCAAAAATTGACCATTTACTATGGCATAAAAATCTCACATTCCAGTTCAGAAAGGCAGAAATAGTCTGCACCCTTTTCAGATCATGATGCAACAAAAATTATTCATATCTAAAGGACCATGGAAAAATAAACTAAAAATTAACTGGAAACTAAGTAATCTAATCCCGAAGAATGAGTGGGCTAAACAACAAATCATAGAAACAATTAATAACTTCATTCAAGAGAATGACAATAATGAGACAGCATACCAAAATTTATGGGATGTAGCAAAAGTATGTCTTAGGGGAAGTTTTATATTTCTAAATGATTACATGTATAAAACAGATGAAAAAAGAGATCAATGAATTGGATGTGCAACAAAAAAAGGGAAAAAAATGAATATGTCCAATTAAATACCAAATTAAAAATACAGAAAATCAAAGGAGAGATTAATAAAATTGAAATCGAGAAAATGATCAAGTTAATAAATAAAATTGAGAGCTGGTTTTATGAAAAAAATTAAATTGATAAACTTTTGGTCAATTTGATTTATAAAAAGAAAGAAAAAAAACAAATTATCAGTATCAAAAATGAAAGGGATGAATTCACCTCCAATGAAGAGAAAATTAAAACAATAATTAGGAATTATTTTGCCCAATTGTAAGCCCAGAATTTCACAACATCAGGGAAATGGATGAATATTTACAAAAAGATAAATTGCTCAGGTTAACAGAAGAGGAAGCAAAATTCCTAAATAATCCCATCTCAAAAAAGAAATTTAGCAAACCATCAATGAACTCCATAGGAAAAAAATCCAGGTCCAGATGGTTTTACATGGGAATTCTATAAAACATTTAAAGCACAATTATTTACTATACTTCATAGACTCTTTGAGAAAAATTGGTGAAGAAGGAGTCCTACCAAATTATTTGTATCACAGAAATATGGCTCTTATTATTTATTTAACATTTTTAGTTTTCAGCATTGATTTTCACTAGAGTTTGAATTAAAATTTTCCTCCCAACTTCTACCCTCCCCCCACTACAAGATGACATATATGCTGATTGCACTGGTTCCCAGTTGGCCCTCTCTTCTGTCATCCCACTCCACCCTCATCCCCTTTTCCCTTACTTTCTTGTAGGGCAAGATAGATTTCTATGCCCCATTGCATGAATATCTTTTTTCCTAGTTGCATGCAAAAATCTTTTTTTTTGAAAATCTGCTTTTAAAACTTTGAGTTCCAAATTCTCTCCCCTCCTTCCCCACCCACCTTCCCTAAGAAGGCAAACAATTCAACATATGCCACATGTGTATCATTATGCAAAACCCTTCCACAATACTCATGTTGTAAAAGATTAACTATATTTTGCTCCTTCCTATCCTGTCCCCCTTTATTCAATTTTCTCCCTTGCCCATATCCCTTTTCAAAAGTTTTGCTTTTGATTACCTCCTCCCCCTATCTGCCCTCACTTCTATCCTCCCCAATTTTTTATCTCCTTCTTCCTTCTTTCCTGTAGGGTAAGATACCCAATTGGGTGTGTATGTTATTCCCTCCTCAAGTCAAATCCAATGAGAGTCAGATTAACTCATTCCCCCTCACCTGACCCCTCTTCCCTTCCTACAGAATTGCTTTTCCTTGCCACTTTTATGTGAGATAATTTACCCCATTCTATCTCTCCCTTTCTCCCCCTCTCAATATATTTCTCTATCATAATTTAATTTAATTTAATTTTTTTAGATATCATCCCTTCATATTAAACTCACCCTGTGAATTCTATCTATACACATATACATATACATACACACATACACACACACATATATGTATATATACATATATATATATATGTATATTCTCTTCAGGTGCACTAATACTGAGGTCTCATGAATTATACAAATCATTTT
>JAQQSZ010002894.1:0-14608 GCA_028646595.1 Phalanger gymnotis
AGGATACACATGTGGCCTATGTTGAATTGCTTGACTTCCTAGGGAGGGTGGAGGGGAAGGGAAGAGGGGAGAGAATTTGGAACTCAAGGTTTTAGTAAAACAGATGTTCAAAAGTAAAAAAAAAAAAAGAAGGAAGGAAGGAAGGAAAGAAGGAAGGAAGGGAGGGAGGGAGGGAGGAAGCGAAGAAGGATTGAACTGAGGGAGGGAAGGAAGAGGAAGGAAAATAATTTTTTTATAGGTTTCAGCTTTGCAGTTAAGTACAAGGTAGCTTTGAAGGGAGAGCACTAATACTTGGTGGAATCGGGAAAGTTACATAAGTCAAAAACAGGGGCATAGCTGTGAGTTTGTTCTATCATGTGACTTTTAAGAAAGTAAAGAAAAAGGAGGAAAAAAGGAATATACAATGGAAGAAATAAGGCAGAAAGCAATAGTACTTAGTATTCTACATAAATGGGGTGAGATGAAGAGGATAAAAACAGAAGAAGTGGAAGAGTGGAGCTCTGGTGCATTTTCCCTATAATGTCCCCTATAGATCCATTGCCATACATACTTTCATCTAATGATGATGGTCTTATTTAAACAGGATTAAGGAGGATCAAATGTACACATGCACACGTGCTTGCACACACACGCACACACATGCACACACGCACACACACACAGTTTGTTGTTGAAATAAGAAAACAAAACACTAAATAGGAAAAAAACCCAAGAAGACTGAGATGGGAGAGCAGGGTTTAAAAGAAAGAATAGATTCGGGTAAGTAATAGTTATAAATAAAAATTTAACTTCAGAGGGTTGATCATAAAGGAGGGATTAAACAAGATAGGAATAACATGTAAGGACCAAAGATGACATCTAGCCTTGGTGAAAGAAGGAACAGCAAAGAAGTAAGAACAGAACACTGTATTTATAAATTACTAATGTAGTTGATCAGATCCCCCTTTCTGCTGGGCTCTTTGTAGAACTTCGTTTTCTTATCTCATCTAGTCTGTCCTTGACACCTGATGCACACACTGCCATCAGCAGTTCCAGAGATATTGCTAGCATTCCAGTGAGAAATCCAAAATCCTCTGGTCCTCTGAAGTTCTTTTGAAACCTCTAGTCAAGGGAGTAGGGAGGAAATTGAGAGGCTAGATTTCTTTCTCCTGCCCACTCCTATCTCAATCAGTTATATCTCCAGACTTTATTTGGAATATTCTTTCTCTGCTTCTACCCAATCAGCTTGCCAAATTTATATAGGCCCTGGAGGGCATGATAAAGCCCCTCAGTCAATCCAAACAGACCTCCTATAGCATCTAAGGTAGCATCCAGGCATCATGAACTTAGCAAACAATTTTAATATATTCTTACTGGATAAATACATCAGCGCAGAGCACCTTATCATGTGCCTTAGGTGGGTGAGCATGTTTAGATGGGCTTACTCAATCAATCTCCATCCTTACAGAAATAATAAATATTTCGCCAAAGAAAATAATGAGACAGCACAACAGAAATTTGGGGATGCAGCCAAAGTAGCCCTCCAGCGGGACTGTGCATGATGCACTGTTTGTTGAACTGGAAATTGGTCCAAACATTCTAAAAAGCAATTTGGAATGATACCTAAAAGGGGCTATTCTGCAGATACTCTACCAGTCATACCACTGGTAGACATGAACTTTAAATTCATTGATAACATTCTTAGCAATACTTTTTATTGTGACAACGTTCTGGAAGCAAAGTTGATGCCCATCAATTTGGGAATAGCTGAAAAAATAGGAACATAATCTTACTACACCATAAAAATGACATAAGGTTAGAAAACTCCGTAAAGACTTCTATGAACTGACACAGATTGGAGAGAGCAGAACCAAGAGAATGACTTGTTCAGTGACTACAAAATTGTAATAAATGAATAAAAGAATAAAAACAATGATAACTTTGAATAATAACCCTGATCAACCTTGACTCTACCAGAAGAAAAGGACGAAACATGATCTCCGTCTCTTGGCAGAGATTGAGGAAGTAGTTGCGGAATAAGATATAAGTTTTTTGACTTTGAAAATGTATGAATTTGTTTTGATTATAATTATTCTTTACTAGGGAGTACTTTTGTTGTTGGGGAATATTGGGGAAGGGAAAGGGATGATAGTGATGAAAAGATAAAAGCATTGAAACATAAAAAAACAGAGAGCCAAAAGTGTTCATAAAATGACACAAGCAATTGGTACTACTACATTAAATTTTACACATATTTTTCTAAATCAAATTGTACATCATAGAGATTCATGGTTTCATACATAAGCCTCCTTATTCTGTTCTTTGGATATGGAAATGTTGATGTTTGTTGAGGTGTCAAATTCATAATAACCACACTTTAAAGAAAAAATTAAAAGAAATTTAAAAAATTAAAGACAGATTTGTGGAGGATAGAGTGAGATGTGGAAAGGCTTGAAGCAGACACATTTATTAGGATACGATCTCAAAAACTCATGCAAATGGTGGTGAAGGCTGAGTTAAGGTAGCATCTGTGTGATTGGAAAGAATTGGACAACTGTGAGAAGTGTGGAGGTAGAAGCAAGATTTAGCAATTGATTGGATAGGTGGGGTGAGTGAGCATGAGATGTCTAGAAGGACATCAAGGTTTTAAACCTGGATGACTGGAAGGATGGTGGTGGCCCTCAACAGAGACTGGAAAATTTGAAAGAGTGGTGGAATTGGGGGTGTAGATGGTGAGTTTTATTTTGAGCATGTTGAGTTCGAGATGCCTTTCTAAAGTGACTTACAGGCAGGTGACTAACATAATTCTCAAATGATAATTTGGGGGAGGAGGAGGCATACCAGTGGGAGGCAAACTGATGGCATTAGAGACTCACCCTTGATGCTACAGAACATCCATAGAATCCTGAGGGGGGAGATGTAGAGATGCTCTCAAACTCAACCCTCGTCTGTGAGGATGAGAGTTGGCATACGGATTCTCAGAGCTTACATCTGCTATGATATCTAGAATCATCGAACACCACTAGAGATGAGAAGTACCTTCAAGACTAGTCCAGCCTCCTAATTTTTGAGAGAAGAAAACTTATACAGGAGAATGCCACTTCGGTCTGTAGAGAAGTCCGTACAATGGAAATCGTAGAGGGTATCGCCATGATGACCGTGGATACTGACTGAGCCAAGGAATAATGAGAGCAAAAATACAGTTCTGGATAGGCTTGTACCTCCAACAGTGAATACAGATGCTGCAGAGAGGAAATGCGGGCTTGTTTCAAATTCTCAAAAGAATGCAATTCTGAGAAAGGGTCTCGTATGATTATTAATAATACTGGCAAGTTAGTTTCTACTTTAATTTAAAATGCTTAGACTTTCATTGACTGAAATCAGTCCTTAAATAGCCTCTGACCCTAGACTTGAGGAGGGATTTCCTTTGTTTTTAAGAATAAGGGAATGGGCTGGAGCAGAAGCTATTTAAAGGGTAAGTGAGGCAGTAATTTCAATCACTTACTTGTCACTTAGGAATTAACATAGGGACTCATTTAAGGATTTGAAATGCTAACAAGGAAGAGATTTATTTACTTATCCCTTAGTTCTTTGGGGGAATCCTTGGGCAATGCCCTGAAACAGATCCTGATTGGTTGGAAACACCATACTGGAGTTCGCTTCACATCTTCCCCCCTTTTCCATAATGTCTTTGTTCTGTTATTGCTGTTTCTTCGCGCCCCCCCCCCCCAACCCTTCCTCCATTTCACTGGAATGTGCTTACTATTAACTTGAAGAAAATGCCTCCTTCAGGGTGCACGAGTTAGCATAATCTGCTTCCATCAGGACCAAGTAATGCTGTGAGCGGGGGATTCGAGGCATTTCAGCTGTGAAAGCTGCCTTCTCTCACCCAGGGATGCTGGTGGGAAAATTGGACATTAAGTTTCACTCCTAATTGAAATGAATTTGTTGGTTTCAAAACAGTTCCCGGTGGATCCCAGCCCACATCATAAAACTATCATAGGCAAATTGGCATCATTCAGCCTGTGCTTGAAGAGGCAAGGGAACAGAAGGAGTATATAAACTGTATCAGCATTTATTTTTACTGTTAGGTAGACAAGACGGATAATCCTTTCAGATCAGAATTCACGAGTCAGATTACAAAGCGTCGTGATGCTCTTGGTAATACTTCGGCTTAAAGTTCTGGCCAGTGGACTGGGCATGGAGTTAATACAACCTGCGTTTAAATCTCACCTCTGATAGATAGTAGCAGCGTGGCCATGAGTGTATCACTTAACTTTTCTTAGCCTCAGTTTCTACCTGTAAAATGAGAATACCACCAGCATTGCTGGGGGTGAATTAGACGTTGGAGACTAGGAAGTATGTATGGCAATGACTCTAAAGGGGTTATTATAGGGAAAATGCACCAGAGTTCAACTGGAAACTTCAGTGGAGTTCAGGGGTATGAGAGGCTCCTCACTGAAGGCCTTGAGCTATGAGATGATGAAGCAAACCCATCATTGGCCATTGGGTAGGAAGAGATAATGACTCAGTGGATCTTTAAAGAGGAATTGCATCTCCCACCACCTACTATACACAGTCTCTGCCCCCTCTCTTCCCATCTGCAGACAGTCAAGAGAATTTGAGCCTACGTCTGGAGAGGTGGGGGAAGGGAATGGCAAGAACAATTACCTTTGCTCTACTCTGCCAGGAAAAGGGTGAACTGTGAAGAGATGGCAGCTCGTGTGTGGGTTTATGGGAGCCTGACTGGGCTTTCGCCTCTGGCAGTCTTTTCTGTTTTGTGTTTCTTCTCTCACAGGTAATCTTGAGTTGGACACTTCCAGCCTCAGAGACCACCTTAAAAGTTTGAGGAATCCAGAGGTCATGAGCCCATCAATCAGAAGTTATGACCAGCAAAACGAGGAAGCTCAACCGCAGGCAAGCCTTGTCAGAAAATGAGGACCTTGAGGGAATTGTTTGGACAGTACATATTCAAGGTGAAATGTGAAATGCCTATTTAGCACTCCCGCAAAATGCTCTATGTTTCGATGGCTCATCTCAATCTCCTAGGAGAAGAGCACTTATGTTACTGTACCCTGTTTTAAATTTTTCTGTCGATGTATGCTTACAGATCTTGTGAATGGTAAGAACATCATTTGTACAGAGGAAATCACTGTCCCACAACTGATTCATATTGTTCATTGAATACCTTTTTGCTCCCCCATTTAGAGGCATTCTGGTGGACAGAACACTGGGCCTGGAATCAGGAAGACCCTGACTTCAAATCTGACCTTAGACACTTACTAGCTGTGTGACCCTGGGCAAGTCACTTAACCTCTGCCTCAGTTTCTTCTACTTTATAATGAGGGTGATAATAGCACCTACTTCCTAGGGTGGTGGTGAGGATAAGATGAGATAATTATTGTAAAATACTTAGCACAGTGCCTGGTACATAGCAGCTGCTTAATAAATTTTTGTTTCTTTCCTTTAGGGAAACCCTAGACATGAGCCAGATATGAATTTTGCATAATCTCCCTCAAGGTTCTAGAGTGGGGTTATTACAAGCCAGAGAGTGTAAGAAAAAGAATCTGACCCTTTTTAGGTGGTCAGGTTCCCTGGAAACTGAACCTGGTCATCCCATAAGTGGATCCTTAGTGGAGAGGAAAAAGGCCAGCCAGTCAGTCAATAAGCATTTATCAAGTACCTACTATGTGCTAGGCACTGTGTCAAGCACCGGGGATATAAAGAAGACAAAAGATAATTCTTGACCACAAGGAGCTCACAATCTATTAGAAGAGACAACATGTAAACAACTATGTACAAACAAACTACCTAGAGAACAAATAAGAAATAACCAACAAATGTAGGCCACTACAAATTTTTTTCTTTTAAATAGCATTTTATTTTTTTCCAATTACATGTAAAGACAATTTGCAACATTCTTTTATTTTAATAAAATTTTGAGTTCCAAATTTTCTCCCTCCCTCCTTGCTAAGGTGGTAAGCAATTTGATATAGGTTATATATGTAAAATCATATAAACCATATTTACATATGAGTCATGTTCTAAAAGAAGAAACAGAAAAAAAGAAAAAAATTATTAAAAAATAAAATTAAAATAGTATGTTTCAATCTGCATTCAGTATCTATCAGTTCTTTCTCTAGATGTGGACAACATTTTCCATCCTGAGTCTTTCAGAATCGTCTTGGATGGTTGTATTGCTAAGAAAAGCTAAGTCAACCACTGTTGACCATCACACAATGTTGCTGTTCCTGTGCACAGCGTTCTCCTGGTTCTGCTCCCTTCCCTTTGTATCAGTTCATGTAAGTCTTTCCAAGTTTTTCTGAAATCTGGAAGACACTAGAATTAAGAGAGATTGAGAAAGCCTTCCTGTAGAAGGTGGGATTTTACTTGGGACTTGAAGGAAGCCAGGGAAGGCAAGAGGCAGAGAAGAGGAGGGAGACAGTCCTAGGCATGGTAGGGAAAATGGCAAAATTGGAGAGATGGAGCGTCTTGTTCAAGAAGCAGCAAGAAAGCCAGCGTCATTGGATCAAAGAGTACATGGCAAGCAATAAGCTATAATAAGACTGGAAAGGTAGGAGAAAGGGGGGCGACTAGGTTATAAAGGGCTTTGAACTCTCGAGTGTTTTGTTTTTGATCCTGGAGATGAAACGGAGCCAATGAAGTTTATTGAGTAGGAGACTTGGACCCACGCTTTGGGAAAATTACTTTCTCCTGAATGGAGGATGAACTGAAGTAGAAAAAGATTTGTGGAAGACAGACGCACCAGTGGGTTCCTGCAACAGTCTAGACATGAGCAGATAAGGGTCTTCGATAGGGTGATATCAGTATCAGAGAAGGGGAAAATTAAAATTTACAGGCCTTGGCAATGATTGGATGGAGTTGGGGGAGAGATTATGAGGAATCAGGATGGTACCTTAGTTGAAAGCCTGGGGAAACCGGAGGGTGGTGGGTCCCTTGAGAGTAATAGGGAAGTTTCTAAGTGAGAAGGGTCTGAGGGAAAAGATAGATCCAGTTTTAAACATATTCACTTTAAGATGTCTTGTTCAGTCATTTTTCAGTTGTGTCTCACTCTTTGTAACCCCATATGCAATTTTCTTGGCAAAGATACTGGAGTGATTTGCCATTTTCTTCTCCAGCTCATTTACAGATGAGGAAATTGGGGAAAACAAAGTTAAGTGATTTGCCCAAGGTTACACAGCTAGTAAGTATCTGAGGCTCGATTTGAACTCAGGTCTTCCAGACTCCAGGCCCTGCACTCTCCACTGTGCCACCTAACTGCCTGGCTTAAGACACTTTTAAGATGTCTTTAGGACAGCTAATTTGAATTGTTTGACAGGCAATTGAAGATGTGATACTGAAGGTCAGCACACAGATTAGGGCTGGATAAATAGATTTAAGAATTATCAATGTAGAAATGATAATTGAATCTGTGGGAACTTAAGAGATCACCAGGCAAAATAGTATAGAAGGAGAAGAAGACCCAGGACAGAAGCCTATGAGACATCCACAGTTAAAGGGCATGATCTGGAGGAAAATGCAGCAAGTAGTTTGAGAAGGAGCTATCAGATGCATAGGAGAAGAACCAGGAGAGAGTAGTGCTATGAAAACTTAGAGAGAAGAGGATACCAAAAATAGGGTGATTGACAATGTCAGAGGTTCAAAGAGGACAAGAAGAATAAGGATTGAGAAGAAGAGGCCATTGGATTAGGCAATTAAGAAATCATGGGTAACTTTGGAGAGAGCAGTTTTGTTTAAATGATGAAGTAGGAAGTCAGACTATAGAAAAAATTAAGAAGTGAGAGGAGAAGAAGGGGAGGCAACTGTTATAGACAGTATTCTCAAGGAGTTTTGCTGCAAAAAGCATGAGGGAGATAGGGGGTGATAGTTAGCAGATGGATCAAGTGAGTAATTTTTGAAGATGAGGAAGACATGGGCATATGTGTGGGCAGTAGGAAAGCAGCCAGGAAACAAGGAGAGATTGAAGATGAGTGAAAGAATCCACTTGGTAGAGAAGGCAATCTCCTGGAGAAGATGGGACGGAATGGGTTCATGGGCACATAGAGAGGTTTGCATTAGCAAGAAGGGCCACCTCTTCAAGTGAGATAAGGGAGAAAGAGGCGATAATGTCAGACACTCTGAGCAGAAGCTCTCCAGCCTCTGGTGCCCAGCAGCAAGTTAAAACTGTTAGGCTGATATTACCCACTGTTCATGTAAGGTTAATGTAAGTCTCAAATCAGATAATGCATGTAAATCATTTTGCAAACCCTCAAATGCTACATAAATTATCAGTTCTAATTACTGCTGTGAACAATTGCATTGGAGAGAGTCCAATGAGGGAGCCTGAGGTTTTTAGCTGTGCTCTATGATTTTAGGGTGGGTCATTTAACCTTTCTCTAATCTCAGTTTCCTCATCTATAAAATGAGGATAAGGACACCTCTCTTAAGATTATTAGAATTAAAGGACATAGTTTGGTGAAGTGATTTGATGAAGAACCAGAATCTAGTTTCCTGATAGCTAATCCAGGGCCTTTTCTACTATACTGAAACTCTTCACTTCATCGTGATTCTCTGATTCCTAGCTGGACCCAACATCTGGAATGTCTTCTTCCTACAGAATCAGAGTGTAACTGGATTCAAAGCTAGTCATTTGCATAATACTCTCCTCATTGGGGGAGAGAGTGTTCAAAGTTCCTTGCCCAGGAGGTGCAGAGTTGGCCAAAATTTGGGCAAGTTGAATTGGTGTTCTGGCTTCTAGCTCTAGAAAGGACACATATGGTTCCAGGCCCTACTCAGGGAGAACCCCCTAAACTGAGAGAACTTTAGGAAAAGCCTTCAGGCACAAGGCAGTAAATAAATCTCCCCTTCCAAGCTCCGACCCACTCTGCCCCTCCTTAGTAGCGATTAGATTTGAAGATAATCACCTACATTACTAATATTGCCTTACTGTTTCACCTTCATGCAGACACAGAGCTGTGAGTAAATATTCCACCGGGGAGGAGTCTTAGAATGCCAGAGCCTAGCCTAGAGCTCCAGGTTATAGCCATATTCTATCTCTTGTCACTCATGCAGCTTTGGAAATTCTGTGTCCTCCAAGGAGTCTCTTTGGTTCTGCCTGAATTCCACACTTTCCTCTTGCTCCCTGGCTCTTCTCCCCCATGTATTTCTATTTCCTTTCCAATCAAAATGCCCTGGTCTGGCATAAAAATACAGGCAACCCCTTTCTAACAAAAGCTTTTAGGACCAACCTAGTGTTGGAGACTAATCCTGTCATGCCAAGCTTTTCCTATCTGTAGTATTTGCTGCCCTCACACCCAAGCCCCCGAAGTGCTAAAAAGGGCACAAGATGTGGAGTTAAAAACTTTTGATGATCTGAAGCAAGATATTACCCCTCTGTGGGAGTCAATTTTCTCCTATGTAAAAGGAGGTGTTGTATTAAGTGACCTCAAAGTTTTCTTCTAATTCTGAATCTTATGACCCCGTGATTTCAATGGCCCAGAAAAGGTCTACACATACAAAAAATCTTCTCCAGTAGTTAGTACCCCAAATTCCTTTAGTTTGAGGCTTTGTTGTTTTTATTTTAACTGAAATGTAATTATTGTTGGCTCTATCACATTTTGTGTTTCAACAGTCATTTAAACTTTAGTGGGAATGAGTTTGGTCCGTTCCTGAGCAATAATCGGCGCCATTTTGTAGTAGGAAGGCTGAATTTATGATCTCAAATATAATCATATATATATTTGAATGGTTCAAAACCACAAGGTATGAGGGATTCTCTAAGTAGAAAGCAACAAAACATTTATTTAGGCCCCACAGCAACAGATTCTCAAACCGGCCTCCCCATTCCAATATCTTGACCAAAAAACCCCAGGCCCAATAAGCCCACCTCACAAGAGTAACCACGAGGCCACAGAAAAACAAGATGGTATTTAACCAATTCATATTTACTGGCCTCAAGTCCTTGCTCGCACTCCTCGGTTCACACAGGTCGGCTCTGCTTCCGCAGCTCCTGCTTCGGCTTTTTTCAGCTTCAGCTGTAGTTGTCACTTAGCTCTGCTCTCCTCTCCTCGTGGAGCCTCTGGAGTCCTCAAGCCCCGCCTCAACGACCAGAGACCATTGGTTCCCGAGTTGGCCCCTGTGAAGTCATTAATCTACACCCACACAGGTTTCACACCTGATAGGGCTTTGGGCCTGGGGCTTAGCACTTAACAGCTGAAAGTACTTTCACTCAAAGTAAACAAAAGCCAAACTCCTCAAGTGCTAAGGAGCCCATTTTGCCTTACCCACACACATTTATATACTGGTTTGCTTTCCTCTCAATAGCCCTATGACATAGGGTATTATTATTCTTATTTTGTATATAAGGAAACTCAGACTCATAGAAGTGATATGACTTGCTCAAGGTCACACAGCAAATGGAGAGCCAGGATTTAAAGGGAAGTCTTACTCTTTGTCTTTCCCACATATCACACTGCTTCTGAAGGACAGATTTTGAAGGCAGAAAAGACAGAAGGAAGTCCTGGGGGTTTTAAATATCTTGGAATGGGAATTCCAGAGTGGAGGAAGCAAAAAGGAAGGTAGAAGAACAAGATGACAAATTTGGTTTAAAATAATTTATAAAAATATTTTGTCATTCTGGACTTAACATATGAGTATTTCCAAATCCAAAGAAATAGAAAAAAAGATTGTATATGAAATTGTACATCTCCATAGTTTCATTTTTAAAAATGCCTTCAACATATTAATGCCTTAAGTATGTTAATTTCAAACCTGTCTTACTTGTTTCCTTCTGAACCTCCTTCTGTTCTACTTTGTCATTTTTAAATGGCTTTTAAGGAGCTTATCAATCTTTTTTTTTTTTGCATCAGCATCAGTACCCTCCCATTTCTTCACCCCTTGAATTCAAAAAAGAAAATTCTTGTAACCAAAAAGTATAGTCAAACAAAAAAAAATCACATATTACTTATGTCCAAAAATGTATGTCTTATTCTTCACCTCTAATTTATCATATCTCTGTTTAGAGGTGGTATCTTGTGTCATCAGTGATTTTCTGGAGCCCTGGTTGGTTATTGTATTAGTCTGAGTTCTTAAATTATTTTTCTTTTCGAAGTTGTAGTGTAAATTTGTTCTACAGTTTCTACTCACTTTGCTCTGCATCAGTATATAAAAGTCCTCCCAGGGTTTCTGAACACATCCCTCAAGTAATAGTTTATAGCACAATAAAATCTAACTATTCTATTTATGTTGCATTAATTTCTTCAGTCTCTCTGCTATTCCTATAACAAAAAAATGCTGTTACATTTTTGTGTGTAAGTATTGTTTTCCTCTTGGTTTTAACACTTCAGGGTTTGCTGGGTCAAAGGATATACATGGCTTAGAAATTTGGGGGATACATTTTCAAATTGCTTTCTAGAATGTTCTAGACCACCAAAATAGCTCCACCAATAATGCATTAGTGCATCTGTTCTCCCATATCCTGTACAACAATTGTCATCTTTGCCAATCTGCTACTTATGAAGTAGAATTGCAGAGTTGTTTTAATTGGCACTTTCCTTATTAATTAATTTGGAGTATTTTTTACATGGTTGTTGATAGCTTGCTTTTCTTCTTTTGGAAACTATCTGTCCATATTCATTGATCTAATTGTGAGAAATAAGAAGTCACTCTTCATTTTTCCCCCAGCATATTCCTTTTTTCCTCCTTCGCTTTCCTTTCCTAAGACTATCAGAACAGAACAGAATCATCTCCTGTCCCCTGGTTTGTCTTATTTAACTCCTTGGGTGTCCCTTGAAGTTATTAGAATTTCAAAGGAATATTCGTAATTCTCTCCCAATTAAAATATAAAATATAAAACCTTCATCATGGTTTAGCTCCTTCCAGTTGCTCATGTGCATTTGCCTTTCTAGGTTTCCCTTTGTTGCTGTATTTATCTTTCAAAATTTCTACTCAGCTTTGGCCTTTTAATCTGGAATATTTTAAAGTCCTCAATGCCAATCAAAATCTATTTTTCTCCCTGAAAAAACATGCTCAGGCCAGAAAGATAAATTGTCTTTCATTAGAAGTCATTACTTTTTGCCTTTTGGAATGCAATTTTCTAAGATTTCCTCTTTTTTATGGTAGTTGTTGCTGGCTGTTGTGGACTAATTTGTTTAGTACTTGAACCCTTTCTGTCTGGCTGCTTATAGCACTGTTTCATAGAATTAAAAACTCTGGATTGTGGATATGAAATTCCTTGATATTTTTATATTGGGGCAACTTTCAGGAGCTCATTCCGGGAGTCTTTCTATTTTTACCTTGCCCTTTGGTTCTAATAAATCTTTATTATTATCATTATTATTATTATTTCTTAAGATACGGTATCTAGATCTTTTCTTTCTTACTTTTGGTCACGGTTTTTAGTGATTTCAATAATTCTCAAATTGTCTCTCTTCTGCCTTTTCCCCAAGTCATTTGTTTTTCACATTAAATACTCTATACTCTCTTCTATTTTTCCAAACTTTTGATTTTATTGTAATATGTCTTGTTGCATCCTGAAGTCATTTTGTTCTATTTGTTTCTTTTTTCTATTTTTCAGCAACCCTGGTTACTTTTCCACCTCATCTTCCTCTGGTTTTCCACCTCATCTCCTATGCTGCTTATTCACCTTCATTTTCTCCCCCAAGAGGAGTACATATGTAATTATCTATCTCTTGCTTCATTTCTTCTAGTTGCCTTTGCAGTCCTTGTAGCCAGACCATTTCCCTCACTCTGTGGCTCTACTTAGAGTTTTTCTGTGTTTTTCTCTTGGTCACTTCTTTTCCTATAATATTTCTTCATAGAATTTAATGTCTTCTGCTTACTCATATTTGCAATCAGTTCCTGACTTGAGACTTCTGTGCCATGGCCTAGGCTTCCCCATTCTCATATTTTTGTATGGTATGGTTGTTCTCTCTTTGGTCTTGACCTTATTTTCCTAGGTTCCTTCTGCTGTTTCCACTTCCCTTGCAGTATCTGCACTCGGAATTATGGCAGACTTCAGTGTCCATGGTCAGAATGCTGTGGTTGGCTGGCCTGAGCCACTGCCATGGTTTTCCATACCCTACTGCGGCTCATCCAATCAGTGGTCTGACTCACATCTTGTCTCCCCTTGGACTTCATTCATCACAGTTCTGGGACTCCATCCTTCGTTGATCAAGGTTCTTAGTAGTCTCTACTAACCCTGAGACTTTCTTGATTAAGGAACCATGTGGTCTTCAGGGCCCCTTGGGGCTTCTTTGATCACAGGGCTGGATGGATTTCTGTCTCACATAGGTATTTTTTTTAATCATGTTGGTGAGTATTCTCTGACCTCCCTGCAGTTACCTTCCACTCTTTATTGGGTGATATACTATCCTACCTGGGTCTTCAATGATAGGAGTGCTATATGGTCTCTATCCTCCCATGGGCTCCCTTGATGGGGCACTTGTTGATATCTCATTCTACCTGGGGCTTCCTGGATCAGGGTTCTGGGTGGTTAAGGTCCACTCTGGGGCTTCCTTGATGGAATTACCCAGTGGTCTTCTGACTTCCTTGGGGCTTTCTTTTGTTTTAGATTTTTAATTTAATTTAATTTTTTAAAATTTTTTATTTAATGTTTTTAGTTTTCTTTTTTTTAGATTTTCTTTTTAAGAAATTGTCATATTTTTTCTTTTTTTTTCTCTTTTTTATTTTTTGTTTTTAGTTTACAACACACAGTTCTACATAATTTTGAGTTCCAGACTTTCTTCCCTCTGTCCCCCCTCCCTCCCCAAGATGGCATGAAATCCCATATAACTTTCATATATAACTTCGCATTGAATTAATTTACACACTAGTCAAGTTGTGGATAAGAATTATGACCAATGGAATGAATCATGAGAAAGAAGAAAGAGGACAAAAAAACGACCCATAAACAAAAACAAAAGAGAGGAAAAAAAAGGGGGAGGAAAAAAGGCAAGCATGAAGTGTGCCTCAATCTGCATTCATACTTCATAGGTCTTTCTCTAGATGTAGATAGCATTCTCCATCGTGAGTCCTTTGGAGTTGTCTTTGCACATTGTGTTGCTGAGAAGAGCAAAGTCTGTCGGGGTTAGTCCTCACAGAATCCATATAGCTGTGGTTGCATATAATGTTCTCCTGGCTCTGCTCCACTCACTCATGTAGGTTTTTCCAGGTTGTTATGAAGTTTGTATCATCCCCATTTCTTATAGCACAATAGTATTCCATTACTTTCATATACCACAGCTTATTCAGGCACTCCCCAATTGATGGGCATCCCTTTGATTTCCAATTCTTAGCTACCACAAAAAGAGCTGTTATAAATATTTTTGTACACATGGGTCCTTTTCCCACTGGTGTGATCTCTTTGGGATACAACCCCAGAAGTGGTATTACTGGATCAAAGCGTATGAACATTTTTAAAAAATTTTTTTTATTTAATATGTTTAGTTTTCAGCATTGATTTTCACAGGAGTTTGAATTACAAATTTTCTCCCCATTTCTACCCCCCCTCACTCCAAGATGGCATATATTCTGGTTGCCCTGTTCCCCAGTCAGCCCTCCCTTCTGTCACCCCACTCTCCTCTCGTCCCCTTTTCCCTTCCTTTCTTGTAGGGCAAGATAAATTTCTATG
>JAQQSZ010002895.1:0-14608 GCA_028646595.1 Phalanger gymnotis
GGGGAACAGGGCAACCAGAATATATGCCATCTTGGAGTGGGGGGGGAGGGTAGAAATGGGGAGAAAAGTTGTAATTCAAACTCTTGTGAAAATCAATGCTGAAAACTAAGTATATTAAATTAAAAAAAATTGAAATGAGAAAAAAAGAAAATGGTCTCAATCCTTCTTTTGGGTTAGATCAGTCTCTCATATTTGCTCACTTACTATTAGCCAGTTTTGTTCAGCCTGCTGCCTAAGTAGCTACTGATCAACAGATTGTCCTAATCCAAGTTTCTTTGTTCTTTATCTCTGTTGCCTATTGATGCTGTGAACTTAGTAGTAGCAGTGCCTTATAGGAGAGTGGTTCACTTGATGGTACCCAGTATGTTATAATTTTGGGAAAGATTTTTTTAAAAACCATAAATGGTTAATTTATATGTAATGAAATGATTGCATTTTTTAAGTAGAATTTATAGGCAAACTGAAGCTTTGGACAAAATGTTTTATTCAGCTGTAGAATAAGAATTTTAAGTACATTTAGTATAAAAGAAGTCATTTGATTTACCTGAATAGATTACTTGTTTTGTCCTTCTTTCTTTCAGTTCAGTCTTTTAAATATGATAAAGACCACATAGTAATGGGAGTTTAATTTTAACTTGAGACAATTTAAGGAAAACTTGGTGGTTTGATAGTTTTTGTCATACCTTACCTCAGTTTGTATTAATTACTGTGTAAAGAGGCTATAAAGATTCAGGAGATGTACTTTTTTTGTGTATGTGTGTGTGTTTTTTTTGTTGTTTGTTTTTGGGCAGGGCAGTTGGGGTTAAGTGACTTGCCCAGGCTAGTAAATGTGTCAAACATCTTGAGGCTGTATTTGAACTCAGGTCCTCCTGACACCGGGGTCGGTGCTCTACTCACTGCGCCACCTAGCTGCCCCAATGTTGCACTTTTGAAATATGACTAGTTAAGAAAATGACAGAAATTCTAAGGATATTGAACAAAAATCACATTGTACTTCATATAACACCTTGGTTTTCATTTTTTCTTTCAGACCTGAATCAAATTTTCTTAGCTCATCAATTCATCTTCAGAGACCTTGTGATAATACATTACCCCAGTCTGTATGTTCAAGTCCTACTATGGCTAGGTTAACTTATGTCTCTGTTCATGATAGCACTTTTCCTGCTACAGCTGTTGGTGACATTTCTGGGAAAAGTCAGGTAATACACCTAGTTTTTATCAGTCTCTAGCGTTCATGATAGTTACATAATCATTGTTTTGTACCTCAAAGCACAGACTATAGAAATTTTGGAAGTGGAAAAGACCTTTAAAGATCATGGAAATGATGTGTTTAGGTTTGTATGTAGTCTCCACAGAGAAAGAAAAGCATTTGAAATACCAATGTGGTGACAGAAAATTATTTGGAGAAGACTTAATTTACATGGGTATGAGCTGAATGTCTATTTTAGATGCCAATTTATACATGCATTCCAGGACAAATGAATTTTTTTTTCAATGTGCAATTTTTTAAATGGAAAATTAGTTTTCTGAGTTCGAAAATTTTGATGTGGATATGGTATCTGATTGATACAGGGACTTACATACATATTTATCTAAGGAAACAGTATAAATATATGAAGATAATTTGACTCTATCATTTACAATATTTCTGTACTTTGTTTTAAGTTTTTTTTTTTTAACATTTAGAGTGATCCTCCCAGTGAACTGAGCACAACAATTATTCGAGCCAGTCCAACTCCTTTGGAAGAGCAGGCTGTGGAAAATGTCAAAGCGAAGGTGCCATTACAAAGCAGTGATAAAGTCTCAGGTGTTAATTCAAGCAGCTTGGATAAGAACGTAGAAACAGATCAGCCTGCTACTTCTGGTGGCAAAATTGAAGATGCACTATCAGACTCTAAAGTTTCTGAACACTCTTCTCTTACAAGTGCCCAACCATTCCCTCATAATGAGTTGGGCCAAGTAATTGGGCCTTTACCAAGCAAATCGTGTCTCTTCCATCCACCTTTGTCAACTAAGATCGATATACCTGTGTCTTGCCAGGACTGTATGAGCCACAGTCAAGAATTAACCTCTACAAACGTGTTACTGCCGTACAGTGGTTTAAGCAGCCATAGTTCATTACCTCAGAATACTTCAGGTGACCAGTATTTGCCAGTTCCCAGCTTTAACTCTCCAGGACCTGCTTCGGAAATGCAGGCTTTGTCTGCTTCGGTTCCCATACTCCTTAATAGGCATTCTATTACAACACCCCTAGTTAATGCACAGCAGCATATGGGACCAGTATCAACAGGAAACGTTGCTTTGCCTCAATATCATGTTGGCAGTTACACAGTTTGTGGCCATTCAGGAGGATATTCTTGTACTACCGTTCCAGGAGAACACATTCAGAATTCTGTTGCAGTGGGAATGTGTTTAGGACGTAATGTTGGTTCTGGATTATTGGGTCCTACTTCCCTTTGTAATGTTCATTCTAATACATTAAATCAGAATGTCATAAGTACTGCAAAACCATTTTCTGGGCCACCCATTGGAACTTACGGAATTGAACACTGGGAATCACGAGTTGCCTCAGGGTTTGGTAAGAAACTTTTTCATTGTTACAAGTTTGCTTAATGTAGGATTAGAAATGAATTGTAGAAAGAGATTGTAAAGCTAAGTCACAGAATTTTTATTTAGGAAGAGACCTTTTTGCACATTAAGATTTTTTAAATTATGAATTTAATCATTAACAAAAAAGATGGAGTATATGGAAAATATACATAACCTTTTAACATTTAATGGATATCTTAAAAGTAGAAACAAATTAACAATGGACAAAAATTATCTTTCTTATTTGTCTTTTTTTTTTAGATTTAATGATTTTTTATTTCATATTTTTTAGTTTTCAGCATTGATTTCCACAAGATTTTGGGTTACAAATTTTCTCCCCATTTCTACCCTCCCCCCCACTCCAAGATGGCATATATTCTGATCACCCCATTCCCCAGTCAGCCCTCCCTTCTATCACCCCACTCCCCCCACCTTCCCATTCCTTTTCCCCTTACTTTCTTGTAGGGCAAGATAGATTTCTATGTCCCATTGCCTGTATGTCTTATTTCCCCATTGCATGCAAAAACAATTTTTTTTTTTAGTATCTTCTTTTAAAAATTTGAGTTCTAAATTCTCTCCCCTCCCCACCCACTCTCCCTAAGTAGGCAAGCAATTCAACATAGGCCACACGTATCATTATGCAAAACACTCCCATAAATAGTAATGTCGTGAAAGACTAACTATATTTCCCTCCCTTTATTCATTTTTCTCCCTTGGCCCAGTCCTGTTTCATAAGTGTTTGCTTTTGGTTACTTCTTCCCCCTATCTGCCCTCCTTTCTGTCATCCCCTTTTTTTATCCCCTTCCCCCTGCTCTCATGTGGGATAAGATGCCCCAATTGAGTGTGTATGGTATTCCCTCCTCAAGTCAATTTGGATGAGAGCAAGATTCACTCATTCCCCCTCACCTGCCCCCTCTTCCCTTCCAATGAACTGCTTTTTCTTGCCACTTTTGTGCAAGATAATTTACCCCCTTCTCTCTCTCCCTTTTTCCCTCTCTCAATATATTCCTCTCTCATCCCTTAATTTCATTTTATTTTTTTAGCTATCATCCTTTCATATTCAACTCATCTTGCCCTCTGTCTATGTATGTGTATATTCTGTTCAACTACTTTAATACTGAGAAAGGTCTCATAAATTACACACATCATCTTTCCATGTAGGAATGTAAATGAAACAGTTCTGCTTTACTAAGTCCCTTATCATTTCTCTTTCTTGTTTTCCTTTTCATGCTTTTCTTGATTCTTGTGTTCGAAAGTCATATTTTCTATTCAGCTCTGGTCTTTTCACTGAGAAAGCTTGAAAGTCCTTTATTTTATTGAAAGTCCATATTTTGGGGGCAGAGCCAGTATGGCAGCTGGAAAGCAGGGACTTGCCTAGGGCTTTCCCCCAGGACCCTCCGAACACCAATAAAAAATGGCTCTGAACAAATTCTAGAACTGCAGAACCCACAAAATAGCAGAGAGAAGCAAGACTCCAGCCCAGGACAGCCTGGATGGTCGCTGGGTAACGTCTATCTTGCACAGAGCTGGGAGCTGAGTGGAGCAGAGGCCAGCACGGGCTGTGCCTGGACCAACCAGACCGGGGGGCGGAACAGGCCCTAGCGCCCTGAATCAGTGAGCTGTGGCAGTTACCAGACTTCTCAACCCACAAACACCAAAGACAACAGAGAAGGTTAGTGGGAAAAGCTGCTGGGACAGAGTAAAAGGAGTTCATGGTTTGGCCAACGTCCTGGGAGCAGAGGAGGTGTTGCAGCTACAGAACTACAGCTACAGTTGCTTCCTGCCCCATGCCCACCTCGTGGGAGGAATTAAGTGACTGATCTTTGACTTTGTTGACTTCTTCTGGCTGTATGTTTTGGTCTTCTTTGTCCCAAAAAAAAGATTCCAAAGTGTTAGTTTGAATCCGGGTCCATTTCTGCTTCCTGTTCATGTTCCCAGCCAACTACTTGATCCTTGAGCTTTTTGTAGAGGTATGACTGCTTGTAGAGTAGAGAGTACTTTGTCCCAAGCTTTAGGGTCTGCACTGCTCTTTTCCGAGCTACTTCTACACAGCAAGCTCTGCCACACCAACGCTCCTCCTCCCCCAAGAACCACCAGCCTGGGCCGCGACTCGGATCCAAGCAGGCTCTGCACTCCCACTGTGATCCGCTGCTTAATTCCTCCCATTGGGTGGGCCTGGGGCCTGGAAGCAACTGCAGCTGGAGCTCTGGAAGGAGTCCCAGAGCTGTACTACTTCTGCGCCCCTGGAGCTGGGGCCAACCCATGCTGGGTTGTGATCTGCTGTGCTCCCAGCTCCTTGCTATAGACCCTTCCCAGCGACCATCCAAGCTTTCCTGGGCTGGAGCCTTGCTTCCCTCTCCTATTTTGTGGGTTTTGCAGCTCTAGAATTTGTTCAGAGCCATATTTTACAGGTTTTTGGAGGGACCAGGGGGAGAGCTTAAGGAAGTCCCTGCTTTCCAGCTGCCATCTTTGCTCCCTAACTTGCCTTTTTTTTCTCTCTTGAAATTCTATTTCTTTTGATCTTTTTCTGCATAGAATTGCAGTTAGTGTGTATATATACTATTTTGGTTCTGTTCATCTTCTTACATCACTTATAGTATTTTTACGTGTCTTCGTATTTTACGTCATTAATATTACATAAATTGTAATTTATGTGTACAATTGCCAATTGCTAGGCATGTTATTTCTAGTTTAATGCTATCATCAATATTGCTATTAGTGAAAAATAGGTCCTTTTATTACCTTTTCATGATGTTCTGAGGATAACTGGCCTCAGAGTTGAGAAAACCTGGGTTTGAATCCTTTCTTTGAGAGACACTGGTTATGTGACCCTGGGTAAGTCACTTCTTAGTGCCTTGTACGTTTATTTGCCTGTTAAGTTGAAAGCAGATACTGGTCTATATTGGTAGAGGCAATTTTTCTCCTGGAAATGAAATCCTCGAGTCAAATGGAAGACAGGAGTTTTAATGATAAAACTGTTGTAGGTAACTTCTTTCCATATTGCTCTCCAAAGAATTCATGCCCATGAAGTTTTGCTAACAATATAATAACCATTCTCCCTGAAAACTTCCAAACACATAATGCTATTTTTTTCTATTTTTGTCTGTGTAGTTATTCAACAGTATGTTCTGGCTGTATTAATTTAGGCTTCTCTGATTGTTAAGGGACTTGAATGTCTTATTGTGAATGTTATGTATTTGTATTTCTTCTTTTTGAAAAGGGTTTGTCTCTTGACCTTTGTCCTGTTGTGGGAGTGTATTTCTTTTCCCAATCTGCTTCTGTTCTTTTAGTTTTAGAGTTTTTCATTATACAAATGTTTTATCTTTGTATAATCAAAGTCATTCTTCTCTTAGATGATTTTACTATTTGTTTAGGATGAGTTCTTCATAGTTGAAAGAAATGTAAATTCTTCTTTTTGCCCTCATTTTAAAAAACATTTAGATTTTATAATAGCAGACTAAATTCATTTTCACTATTGAGCTATTCAGTTTTCCCATGAGCTTTTCTTGAATAGTATTTCTGTTCTCTAATTTTTTATACAATGAGTTTATCAAAAATTAGCCTCAAATATGCATTGGGCTTGATTTTCTGGGTGCTCTGTTATGTTCCAGCTCATGTGTTTCTTTGCAAAAAATTTGTGTTCTGAACTTAATATTCATCAGCAAATAGAAATAACGTAGGAAATAAGGAATTAATTTTAACATACAATTGTTAGCATTTAACAAAGCTAGAACCAAGCAAATTAACAGAAGCTAAAAAACTCAGAAGAAAAATGTTAGTTCTTAAAATTACTTGAGCTTTTAACCACACAGCAAACATGAACAGGGATATCCCACTAACTCTTCAGTTATTGTTCATTTATTTCTGTCAGGCTTAGTTTGAAGTTGTTCTTCGTTGGTCCATTTGCAGCTGGAGGAGACTTTAGAGATTGTGTTGTCCAACCCTGTCATTTCATAGATTAGGAAATGGAGACCTAGAAAGGTTAAGTGATTTTCCCAAGGCCTCACAGGTAAATGTAAGCAGAATACCTAGGATCTCAACCCTGGTCTTCTGATTCCAATGGAGTACATATTCTACTGTGATGCCATGATTTTATAATAATCAAATGAAATAATGTTTGTAAAGCTATTGGCAGAATGCTGGCACATGGTAGGCGCTATATAAATGCTAATTTCCTTTTCTTCCTCCTTCCCCTCTAATGATACAACTAGCATTTGTATAGGTATTTTATTTAAGGTTTATAAAGCTCTTTGTTTCATCACTTTTGATCCTTAGAACTACCATATTATATAACCCCATTTAACTATTGTGGAAATTGAGGCTGAGGGAAATAGAATGACTCTCCCAGAGTCCCACAGCTAAGTAGATGTCAGAGGTCCAGACTGTATACATTGTGTCACTTCGATAAATTCACATAGAGATATTTGATGTCATTATAGGAGAATGCTTATTTCCGTAAATTCCTTTGATACTTTCCCTGATTTGTTTAATAATAAATGATACATGGAAGTGCAGGTTAATTTTGTGGATTTCTTCACCCAGCTACTTTGCTTATATCATTTATTGCTTCATTTAATGTGTTTATTGGCTGTTTCGTCTTTCTGGCTCCACGATGAGAATTATAACTAACACCTTTATATATATATATATATATGTATATGTATGTATATGTATGTGTATATATATATATATGCGTATGTATATTATTATAATTAACACCTTTAAAGTTTGCACAGTGCTTTACACATATCTTTTTTCAGCCTACCATCAACCCTCTGAAAAGATTACCATAGGTATTATTTCCATCTAATAGAAGGATAAGCAGAAATTGAGAACTTATGGCTTGCCCATCATTACAAAGATGATGTTTGTTCTTCATTTTTAAAGAGGACCATGGCATCAGAATGGTGATACCATGACTTGGAAATGAATTGAATTTAAGTGAGAGAAGGCTGTGAGTCACAAGGCTCACTTTATCCTCTGGAGTCATCTGGATCCAGTGGCAAGATGTAGGACAACTGGAGATGGTCCTGAATGCAGTGTGAGACCATGGCATTTTTAAGATGAAGTATTTCCTAGGTCTTAGTTCTGTTGAATCAGTGCCTATTCAGTGATTCAAGGCTAGGTAAGAAATGAGGCAAAGAATGGCCTTTTTTATCTACTTAAAAAAAAAAAAATCAGTCTGGGAAGGGAAGACCCTCAGGATTTCTGGCCAAAACAGAAACAATTGCTGTTTTACCTTCATTCTGAACCATTAGGGCCCAAACCATGACTAATTGGGGCTTGGGTTGGGACCTATTGTTGGCCAATCTGTGCGAGCCTGAGTGATTTGGGTTTAATTTGTAGTCCTTTGGAAAGAAATCTTGCCTGGTTTCTATGATCAAAATTTATATTCCTTTGGACAGAGTACCTGCAGTTAAGTGTATGCCACCCTATGTGGACCTAAGGAGGGGAGGGAGGGAGGGAGGTTTAAAGATACTGTATCATAGAAGAGGAATTTGAATCCAGGTCTTCCTTACTCCAAGTTCAGCTCTTTATTATACCTTGTTGTTTATTTCCTGTACTATTTTATCACCTGCTGTTATATCTTTGTTGCAGTACTTATTTTTTCAGTTTTTTCCTTTTAAAGAGAGTGTAAAAAGCCATGTTTTACACTTGCTTTTTAAATAAGAATGATTCAAGTGTTTGTGATTAGCTAAGGATTGAAAATATTTTCTGTTGTTTCAAGAACATATTCCAGTATTCTTACTTAAAAACATTTCAAACATAAATGTATACTGTTTTTAATATAAGATAAATGAGATAACTACTTTTTGTAATTGATATTTGTCATCTGATATTAAACCATCTTTACATTTTAAAATCATAAATTCCAGTTGGTCATGACAAATAACTTTCATGTACTTCTGATTTGGATTTAAATAATTTTACATTGATATTCTGGACCAATTCTAGGCCAATATCTTTTTTCTTAGTTTTGTCTTTATCCTTTTTAAAGAAGGATAGAGGAATCAGAAGCATACTTATCATAAAGTTCAAAGTGGAGAAATAGACTGGGAGAATTAGCAAACAACACAAAAGAACTGGACCATAAAAAACTACTGTGGTGGCAGGGAAAACCATCAAGACAGTAAACTTAGAAGACAACAATGTGAAAACAGCTACAAGCAAACCTCAAAGGAAAATGCTAATTGGACCCAAGGCCAGCAAGAATTCCTAGAAAAGTTAAAGTGGTAAATGTGGTAGAGGAAAAATTGGGAAAAGAAATCAAAGCAAGGCGAGAAAATTATGAAAAGAAAGTTAACAGCTTAGTAAAAAAAAAAAACAAGAATTAATGTTGAAAATAATTCTTTAAAAAGCAGAATTAGCCAAATGAAAAAAGAAGTATACAAGCTTGCTAAAGAAAATAATTCCTTAAAAAGCAGAATTGGGCATTTGGAAGCTAATGACTCTGTGAGACTTCAAGAAACAATAAAACAAAGTCAAAAGAATGTAAAAATAGAAGAAAATGTGAAATATCTCATTGGAAAAAAACAGCTTGATCTGGAAAATAGATTGAGAAGAGATAGTTTGAAAATTATTGGACTACGTGAAAGCCATGATAAATAAAAAGAGCCTAGACATTATATTTCCAGAAATTATCAAGGAAAACAGTCCCAAAATCTTAGATCCAGAGGCTAAAACAAAAATTAAAAGAACCCACCAATCACCTCCTAAATAAAAGAGATCACAAATTGAAAAGTCCTAGGAATATTAGAGCCAAATTGCAGAGCTCACAGGTTAAGGAGAAAATACTGCAAGCAACCAGAAAAGGAACAGTTCAAATATGGAACCACAGTCAGGAGTCACACAAGATTTAGCAACTTCTATGTTAAGGGAGCTGAGGGTATGGAATATGATATTCTGGAAGGCAAAGGAGCTAGATTATAACCAAGAATAACCTACCCAGCAACACTGAGCATAATCCTTCAGAGGAAAAAACGGATATTCAGTGAAATAGAGCACTTTCAAGCATTCCTGATGAAAAGACTAGATATGAATAGAAAATTTGGTATTCAAACACAAGATTCAAGAGAACCATAAAAAGGTAAACATGAAATAGTAATCCTAAGGGATTCAAAGTTAAACTGTTTACATTTCTATATGAAAAGATAATTCATGTAACTCCTAAGAGTTTTATGATTATTAAGGCAATTAAGAGTAGTCTAAATAGACAAAAGGTGTGGATGATAGTTGATTATGTTGGGATGATCTCTAAAAAAATAATGTGGAGTTGAGAAGGGGGAAAGGAGAGGTAGAATGGGGAAAATTTTTTCACATAAAAGAGATATGCAAGGACGAGCTTTTGTGGAGGGGGAAATGGAGAAAGAGTTGGTAAATCTTTGAACCTCACTCTCATCAGAATTGGTTCAAAGAGGGAACAATATACGTACATTTGTGTTGGTAAGCAAAATGGGCTCCTTAGCACTTAGTTCAACAAGTGCCCTTGAAGAGTTTGGCTTTTGTTTGCTTTGAGTAATTCAGTGTATTTCATTGAGTCTTACTAAGTGCTAAATGCTAAGCCCCAGGCCCAAACCCCTATTAGGTGTAAAACCTGTGTGGCTATGGATTGGCAACTAAGGTGGGGACCAAGGTGGGGTTAACTCCAGGGAGGGCCTAGTTTACATGTCTGGGACAGCAGAGGCTCTTAGACTACATGGGTTTAAGTTGCCTCTTTGTGATGATTTTAGGTCATGTGGGTGAGTCACATGTGTGACTCACTGCTGATGCTGAAAAAGATATAAAACCAGGGCTTGGCCTCTTCTTTGGAGCTCATTCCCGTAGCAGTGTTGGCGAGCATGACTTTAGGCTAGCCCTTGTTCTGTGCTCCAGGGCTGAACCTAGGTGTTGGTAACTATGAATCTGTATTGGGTCTGTCTGTTGATTGTAATTTGTTTGTAATTTGCTTTGAAGTTCAGTGTGCTGGTCTCTTACCCTGAACTAAGCGAATGATATTTGTATGCTGAATTAAAGTAAGCTTGTCAACCCCTTCACCTTGCTTTCCTTAGTTAAGCAGATCAAAAGAACCTGTGCTGTTCGCAGCTTTCTGGGTGCTGGCTATGGGTGGATCTTACGCCCCCACGGAAGCTGCTAGCCGGATTGTGGAAACAATATTCAGTTGAGTATAGAAGTCTATCTTATCCAGTATGGAAACAGGAAGGGAAGATAACAAGAGAGGTGGGGAGAGGAGGCTGATAGAAGTAGATTAACGGAGGCAGTGATGAGAAGCAAAATAGACTTGAAGAGAGAAATGATATAAAGAGAGAGAGATAGAGGACAGAAGAAAATAGATGGAGGAAAACACAGTAATCAGAACTTTGAATGTAAATGCATTTGAATGGGAGGAGCTAACCCATAAAATGAAAGTGAATAGCAGAGTGGATTTGAAATCATAACCCAACAATATGTTATATATAGTGGACACACTTGAAACATAAAGACTCATACAGAGTTTAAAGGCCTGGAGCAGAATTTATTATGTTTCAGTTGAAGAAAAAGCAAGGGTGGCAGTCATCTCAGGATCTTCTTCAAGAGGTGATTGGTGGATTCTTTCAATTTCTGTTTTGCCCTGTGGCTCTAGAATATCAGGGCAGTTTTCCTTGATAATTTCTTGAGAGATGGTGTCTAGGTTCTTTTTTGATCATGGCTTTCATGTAGTCCAATGATTTTAAAATTCTCTCTCCTGTCTCTATTTTCAGATCAGTGGTCTTTCCAGTGAGATATTTCACATTGTCTTCTACTTTTTCATTCTTTTGGTTCTGTTTTATAATATCTTGATTTCTCATCAAGTCACTAGCTTCCACTTGCTCCATTCTAAATTTTAGGACAGTATTTTCTTCAGTGGTCTTTTGGATCTCCTTTTCCATTTGACTAATTCTGCCTTTCAAGGCATTCTTCTCCTCATTGGCTTTTTGGGTTGGTCCTCTTTTGCCATTTGGGTTGGTCTATTTTTTAAGGCGTTATTTTCTTCAGTATTTTTTTGGGTCTCCTTTAGCAAGTCATGGACTTGTTTTTCATGATTTTCTTGCATGACTCATTTCTCTTCCCAATTTTTCCTCTTCTTCTCTTATTTGTTTTTCCAAATCCTTTTTGAGCTCTTTAATGGCCTGAGACCAATTCATGTTTTTCTTGGAGGCTTTTGATGTAGGATCTTTGACTTTGTTGACTTCTTCTGACTGTATGTTTTGATCTTCTTTGTCACGAAAGTAAGATTCTGTAGTCTGAGTCCTTTTATGTTGCCTGCTCATTTTCCCAGCCAGTTACTTGACTTTTGAGCTCTTTGTCAGGGTATGATTGCTTTCAGAGTGGAGAGTGCTCTGTCCCAAGCTTTAGGGGGTTTGAGCTGCTGTTTTCGGAGCTACCTCTATTCTGAGGTGGTATGATACTCCTCTCCCGGCCATTCTCTGGTCTGTGAGTGCAAGCACTTTTTTCTGCTACTTCAGCCACCTCTGCCACCGGGGCTTGGGCCAGACCGCACCCTTTTCTCACCCAGGTCCAACAGTTTTCCCGCTGACCCATGTTGTCTTTGGTGTTTGTGGGTTGAGAAGTCTGGAAACTGCCACCACTCAGTGATTCAGGTCCCTGAGGCCTGCTCTGCCCGGGCCTTGTCTGTCCTGGTGCAGCCCACACTGGGCTGTGCTCTGTTCCCAGCATGGTGCAATAGACCCTTCCTAGGGACCATCCAGGCTGTCTTGGGCTGGAGACTTGTTTCACTCTGTCATTTTGTGGGTTTTGTAGCTTTAGAATTTGTTTAGAGTCATCCTTTACAGGTGTTTGGAGGGACTTGGGGGAGAGCTCAAGTGAGTCCCTGTTTTCACACTGCCATCTTGGCTCTGCCTCCTGAACAAGAATTCTTTCCACATCATATCCTTCATGTGATCATAGTCCAATCTTTGCTCAAAGACTTTTAGTGAATGGGACCCTACTATTTAATTTTGAGATAGCTATAATTGTTAGGCAATTATCCCTTACATGAAGCCTAATTTTTTTCCCTTTGTGATTTCTACCTTTACCCATTACTCTTAGTACTGTTTTCTGGGGTTAAGTTGAACAAGTCTGGATCTCTCTTTTTTTTAATATAATTTATCTGTTTTTAGTTTTCAGCATTCACTTCCATAAGATTTTAAATTTTAATTTTTGTCGCCTTCGCCAAGATCATATGCAATCTGATATAGGCACTACTTATACATTCATATTAAACATTTTCACATTAGTCGTGATGCAAAGAGGAATTTGAACTAATGGGAAGAACCACGAGAAAGAAGAAACAAAACAAAGCAACAAAAGAAAAGGAGAGCAAATAGTATATTTCCATCTGGATTCAGACTCCAAAGTTCTTTCTCTGGATATGGGAAGCATTTTCCATCATGGGTTTTTTGGACTTGTCTTAGGTCCTTGCATTGTTGAGAAGAGCTAAGTCTATCAAAATCAGTCATCGCACAATGTGGCTGTTACTGTGTACAATGTTTTCCTGGTTTTGCTCTTTTCAGTCAGTATCAGTATTCTAATTTCTTTTTCTTCTCTTATAGCTAAAGCTAACATTTCTAGTACAACATTGAATAATAGTGGCAATAATTGACATCCTTGTTTCACCCCCAATCTTATTGGAAATACTTCTAGCTTATCCCCATTACATAGAATGCTTGCTGATGGTTTTAGGTGGATGCTACCTATCATTTTAAGGAATATTCCATTTATTCCTATACTCTCTAGTGTTTTCTGGATCTCTTCTACGTGATAATCTTTGAAATACCTCTAGAAGTACTCTCTTATTTGAGCTAAACATCCCTAATCAGTTAACGTGATCTTCACTGAATAATCTTCAGGTTTTTCACTCTCAAGCTTATCTTCTTCTGAACACTCTTTCTTTTATCATGTGGTTCATAAAATGTATCAGCAGTGAACATAATACTTCAGGTTTGGTCTGATCAGGACAGAGTACAGCTATCTATTGCCCCTCCAAATCCTTGAACACTGTAGCTTTCTAAATGTTTAGACTGTTTACATGAATTTTCTTGGTTGCCATGTCATACTGTTGACTCATTGATCTTGCAGTCTGGTATAGTCCCCCTTATCTTTTTCAGATGAACTAATAAATGGGTATATTTTCTACTTGTGTAAGTTGATTAAAAAATATGACTCCTCTTATCTTTATTAAATTTCATCTTTTAACATTTGGCCCAATGTTAAGATCTTTTTGAATCCTGACCCTGTCATATGACACGTTATTTGTTGGTTGAGCTTGGCTCAACCCCAGCTCTGCAGGGTTAATTTGCATTCCATTTATACCTTTAGTTGTAATTGTTAAAAAAAAAAAGTTTAATTGTTTCCTTTCATGTATTTTTATATAATTGTATTTATTTTTAGGTTGAGTACCTGATAAAGCTAATGAATGCTGTGAAAATGTCTTATATAAACTTTGTTCTTTCTTACCACCTGATAGTATTCTCCAAATGGGTGCTAGTAAATGTATGTTGAATTGAATTCAATTGCAGAACATTTCTTTGCAAGAAGTTTTTATAGTTAATTCAAGCAATTTATCAGCTTGCTTCTCTCCCAACCTTATTATCCTTGTCTGCTTCCCTTTTTAGTCCTGTATGCTTTCAGTTGCTAGTTGAGAAATGTAAATGCTTTAACATATTCCTGTGTCTCTGACCAAGTTCGTTCTCTGTTAAAATTGACTATCCTGAGGAGCTGGTGTGAGTTTATTGCTTTAAAGTAAAAAGAGAAAAATAAATATAACTTTTCTTCCTCTGCTCCATATCTGGAGGCCTTAGGGCACTGTATTAATATGATTTAATGAGGTTCGGATCCACTCCTATAAATGACGCTCTTTAACACACCAGAGAAAGTAGAAAAATAGAAATTTATTTAGAAAAAGCAAGGCACAGGTAGCTTAGATTTGCAGAAGCAGCATATAATGATAAGAATAATCAATAATACAATACCAATCAAGATAATTGGTAAAGGAAGAGAATAC
>JAQQSZ010002897.1:0-14607 GCA_028646595.1 Phalanger gymnotis
GGTTGGTTCGCTAATTTGTTGCTCTGGGCCCTGAATAAATTTTTTGATGCCTTCTGCTTGGAGAATTCTGTATACCCAACGATTTCGAACTATTCAGATATTTACATGATCCTTTTTGAGATCATAAATTCGGCCTTCCTACTACATGTGGGTATGAAAGGGTTTCTGCAGGTCACTTATTACCTTATTGTGCTTGCTGTTTATCCTTTCCCAATAAAAACTGAAAAGTCTTCCTTCAACAAACTTATGTTGACGTTGTTCCTCTCTGAGTTAAATGTTGCTGTGATCATCATTTTTAGTAGCTGAAAAGCTCTGTGTATGGAGCCTCATTAATTTGTTGTTCAGTTATTTCAGTCATGTCTGACTCCTCATGACCCCATGTATTGTTAATGTATTTTTGCTTAATGGGGAGATCTTTCCCATCCATTCATAGACCCATGTGACCTGCTTAAGTTACATGGAAGCCTAAGTCACACGAGCTTGGGTCACTAGGGTTGTGATGCCCTCTGGCCTTGAAGAAGTGTATGTATATTCTGAGGTTAGAATTTTGCTTTGGGGTTCATTCATGGGAAGAGTGTTTGTGTGATGTAGCCAGACAAGACTCTGGGTAGCTGTTAAGGAGCCTCCAGCTTTGAAAAACCCAGATGTTGGTGCTTCTCTCTCTGGTAGCTATGTATGTATTGCTTTTGGTCAGACAGTTAGAAGCCCTATCTGTTGGTCTTTATTTCTCTGTTTGTAATTTCTGCCTGTAATTTCTGTTTGTATTTTCTCCAAAGTTCAGGGTGCTGATTCTTCCCCTGAACTAAGTGAATGATATAAATCTATATCTCTATCTCCCTAGAGATATAGAGATACAGATATAGATATATGCACACACACATACATACATATATACACATATGTATTTGATTAAAGTAAAATTGTTGACCCCTTTAAAAGTTGCTTTCCTTTAGAAAAGCAGATCAAAGAACCTGTGCTAGCAGCACTCCTGTGTGCTGGTATTATTAGTCTTATATCCCCACAGCAGCTACAAGCAACATTGCTGTTACACCCCAGTTGGGAATTTCTTGGCAAAGATATGGAGTGATTTGCCATTTTCTTCTCCGGCTCATTTTACAGATGAAGAAACTGAGACAAACAGGGTTAAGTGACTTGCCCAAGGTCACACAGCTAGTGCCTGAGGCAGGATTTGAATTCTGGCAGATGAGTCTTCCTAGCTCCAAGCCTGGCTCTCTATCTACTATACCACCTAGCTCCCCCTAGGCTCACTAAAATGCTATTGCTAGTAGAAACTCCTTGATTTGGTATTAAGAGCCCTTTACAATCTGGATCCACACAATCTTTCCTAGCCAGTTATCCATGACCATCTTTCATGCATTCTATGCGTCAGTCAGATTGATCTGTGTTCCACACGTGGGCCTCCATCTCCCACTCTGTACCTTTCCCCAGGTTTCACCTCAACCTCTTGAAATCTATAGATCCTTTCAAGGTTTAGCTCAATAGACATGGCTCAGTTTTTAATTCTACACCCCACTCCACCCCCAATCACTTTCAATTTATTTTACAAATACGCAGTATTGACTTACTTGTAAACATGTTGGATCCCCTCAGTAGAAAGGCAACCCCTTAAGGGCAGGTGCTGATTCACTTTTGTGTGTGTCACTATTGTCTAGCACAACGCCTGGCACATAGCAGAAACTTAAATGCCCGTTGAATGATTGATTAAAGTCCATATCTTATAGCTAAAAAAATCACTTAATAACAGGGTCATTTTGTTACCTTATTAACCAAAACCCCATAATTAGGATCCAAAGTCCTTATGCCTGCCTGGCATCCATTTAAGAACTACTCAGAAAAAGAGTGTTCAGAGATCATTCCAGTGGGACACATGCCCATCATTGGTTGTTAGACTATGATGCCTAGAGTCATGGGGGCTTTTATGGAGGAATTGGCATAACTTTTTTCAGCCCAACAGAACAGGAGCAGAATTGCATTAGCAACAATACACCTGACTTAGTGCAGATATAGCAGACAGAGAAGGCACACTCCCCTCTTAGGTCACCACTTGCAATGACTCCATATCTCTGCTCCACCCTACCCTGAACAATGGACACTCAGTCATTTTTCCCCCTCTTGAAGTTAATTTGTTTTACTTTATATATATTTTATATTTGTTTCTCTGTAACTATCCCCCCGTGGATGATCAGCTCCTTGAGGGCAAGAGTAGTTTTGGGGGTTTTTGTCTTTATCTCTTTAGCACTTGGCACACAGAATCATATTCAGTTGTTTTTCAGTTATATCCAACTCTTTATGACACCATTTGGAGTTTTCTTTCCAAAGACACTAGAGTGATTTGCCATTTCTTTCTACAGCTCATTTTACAGATGAGGAAACTGAGGCAAACAGAGTTAAGTGACTTGCTCAAGGTCATATAGCTAGTAAGTATCTGAGGTCAGATTTGAACTCAGATCTTCTTGATTCCCAGCCCTGTACTCTGCTTAACTACTTAGCTGCCCCAGAATGGTGCTTTCTAAATATTCCTTGACTTGAACTTAATTAAATCAAATTGTAGATTTCACTCCATAGTGTATACTGGTTTGGTTAATTCATAGAATATGCATTGTCACCTTAAGTTAAGCTAAATTATTCCCAAGCAGGACAAGTTTCATTACTGTCACCTTACATTACCTAATTTAAAGAATGCAGGGCCTGACCTCTGACCAAATAATCTCTCACTGTCTGTTACAATACTTAAAATTCTAAGATTAGAGTTCTTCTTTTGGACTTTGGAGATATTCTAATGTCAAGTTTGCTTAAATACAAATCCTCTCCTCCATATTCTCCTACCCAATTTTTGGTCATCTGAACCATAATCACATTAATAACAAATACTAAAGGCTTTATATAGTACTTTAAGGTTTGCAAAAAACTATAGATTTTATCTCATTTTATCATCACTACAACTCTGGGAGGAAGGGATAATAGATTTTATTATCTATAAAAATGGATATAACTCTATATATTTTGTGGATAAGGAAACTGAGGCCAGGGAAGTTAAGTTACTTGCCCAGGGTCACATAGCTAGTGTACATCTGAGGCAGACTTTCAACATAGATGTTCCTGATCCAAAGTTACAGTATATTATCCACTAGACCACATTGTCTTTTAACAAAGATCCCTCTATCAGTGTAGTTTGAAACCTCATGTAAGCCTTCTCATCCTGTGTAGGATTTTGTCCATATTCATACCTGGGTTTTTACAAAAGAGTCACCCATTGTGCTGAGGACCTTCCTCTAGGTCTTTTTGCATGTTTTTCTGTTCCTTGTACAATGCACTCTGTCTCCCAGTTCTGTTTATTGTTTATTGGATGGATCCTGGAATTTTCTACCTTCTTATTTCTACCTCCTGGATTCCTTCAGGTCTCAGCTAAAATTCTGCCTTCTGCCAGAAACCTTTCCTGAACTCCCATAATGCTAATAATGCCTTTTCTCAGTGATCATCTCCAATATGTCTGGTAGCTATCTTGTTTATACATAGTCATTTGCATATTGTTTCCCTCTTAGATTGTAAGCTCCTTGAGGGTCAGGGATTTTTTCCCCCCTTTATTTGTATCCCCAGCATTTAGCACAGTGCCTGGCACACAGAAGGCACTTAATAAAAACTTGTTGACTTGATTCGACTTGATCTGACTTGTGTTTACCAGTAGGTCACTTATGACTGGTCTATCTTGTTCCTGATCATGCATTTCCTTGGTGGTATCCCTAACAATACTTCCTAAGAGCAGGTAGATCATTGCTTGGAATCCAATGCAACTGACTTGTGTCCAGCAAGTCCACAGTACATGCTATATAAATGTGAATGTCTCCTTCCATAACCCTCTGGGTCATCCATTCAAGTTGTAAGGTGGGGTGGTAAATTCCTTCCTCTCTTCTTCCCTTTCCTTTACTGCTAGTATTTCACTCTAATTAATGGCTTGAGTTTTCCTTGGGGTCTGGACCTGGCTTGAACTCTCCAACTCCCAGGAATAATTCCAGCTGTATCTACCTAAAGTCTTCTAAGGATATGGTTAATTTTCAGACCCTTCCAAGGTAGGGCCCATTTGATTAAATTAAAGAAATGTGTTCCCATTTTGTAGAGGGATAATAGGATATTAATACCTTGGGATGGGGTGGAAACCAAATTCTCCCCCTCCAATCACACAGGGGTATCAAATTAAGTCATTATCAAGGAATACCTCAGCACAGATAAGCAGACAGTTTTCAGAGAGCTAGGCCCTACCTCCAAGGAACAGGACACAGGATAAGTGCCCAGGGAAGGGGGTGGGGGTGGTAGAAGGACATTCAAAGAGGAGGTGTGGTTTGCTGAGGCAAACTCTACCTGCAACGAAGTCTTTGCACAGGGCTGACCTGTATGCAAGGTTACATTGGGGTCTTCAATTTAACTCTTGTCACGTTAGCAAAATGAATTCTGACCACAAGAGAAATATGACAGTAATTACTATTCATAGGTAATAATGCTTTATTTTTTTAGACTGAATACTCACAATCAGTTTCGATGAATATCAAATCCATTTCTTCCAGTGTTCAGAAAAGTGTTCCAACGCTCTCAGCATCCTAATAAGCAGGGTGCAGTCACAAGTGTTCTGTGAGCTAGGACCTTTTTCTGCCAGCCCATCTCTGCCCACATTCATTTATTTCTGGCTCTCCCCTTCAGTTCTGCCAAAGGCATGAAGAATGACGGGGAAGTCCTTGGAACAAATGTCTCTACCAAGCTGCACCATTTGTCTTTTTGCTTTCTTCCTTAAAAAAAAAAAGCAATACCTAGCATATAATTTCTAAGGTCACAAACAGGCAGTTTTAGCATCCAGCCTGACATCTACGTTAGTGACCTTGAGGACACATCACTAACCCAGAATGTCTGCAGCAGCTGGGTGTAGCCAATGCAGAAATTTAAATACTGATCAGCAGGGGCAGCATTCTCTTCAGAATGCAAACTCCTTCCCTCCTGATGAAGCACTGTCTGTGACAGCCAGTATCTGCATTTTCTAACCAGCCACATAGGAAAAAGAAATACAAATTCTCTGAAGAGGGTTGGCTCATGTTCATACCTGTGCTTAGTGAATTATCCCAGGGCTTTATCCATAATTCCTTATTTTGATCATAGAACATCAGGGCGGGAAGGTCAGGAGCCAAGGGCTGGAGGTGGAACCTGTGACTTGTATCTATTTAAAGGAAAATAAGAATTCAAATGTCATTGGATTTAGAAGTAGAAGGAATTGTAAAAGTCATCTATTTCAACCCTCTCACTTCATAGATGGAGAAACTGAGGCTTAGATAGGTGAGCTTACCCAAGGTGACATATAATAAGAATTTTTCCTGTGGGAGACTGAGAATGATAGTGGCTCCAATGGTGGTGGGAAGCTGGATAGAAAGATTGATCCTTACATTCATTGACTTGAATAATAATTTTTAATAAATTTTATTTTGAACCAATCCTGCAATTTCACTGGTAGAAGGAACTCCAAGTAAGGAAACTTTCTCTGCCAATGCAGATCAGCAGCTGGTCTGCAACTTATAGCCTTGGAGAATTGGGCTGGGGGGAGGGGGCATTGAGTTGTTAAATGTTGAATCGTCAAGCCCAGGGTCACACAGTCAGTCTGTGCCAGAACTATGCCTTCTTGAGTCTGAGTCCAATCCACTGCTCCACGTTGCTGCCTCCAGTAATGATAATAGTTTGCATATATAGGGTTCTCTAAGCCTTTCAAAGTTCTTTAAACATCACCTTGACTGATCTTCGTCACAACTCTGTGAAGTAAATTCTCTTATCCCCATTTCTCAGATTTGGAAACTCATTCATGGAGAACTTAGCTACTCCTGTGGTGAACATATGAGAGGATATGAATAAAGGTCACCTAGGATGGGCAATTGTAGATGGGTTGTGTATGTATTGTTCAGTCAATCAACTGATGAGCATTTATCAAGGACCTACTATGTGCTAGGCACTAATCTAGACCCTGGGGATGTGAAGATAGAAATTAAACACTCCTTGTCCTAGAGGACCTTAAATTCTTAAATTCTTCTGGGGGATACTATATAATATACACACAAACACACACATGTGTGTATATGCATATGTATATATATGTATACATACATACACACATATATGTTATATAAATGTGGTATATCGTTGTTTGTTCAGCCGTTTTAGTCATGTCCATCTCTTTATAACCCCATTTGTGGTTTTCTCGGCAGAGATACTGGAGCGGTTTGCCAGTTCCTTCTCTATCTCATTTACAGATGAGGAAACTGAGGCAAACAAGTGACTTGCCCAGGGCCACACAGCTAGTAAGTGTCTGAGGCTGTATTTGAACTCAGGTCTTCCTGACTCCAGGCCCAGCATTATATCCACTCTGCCACCTAGCCCATAAATAATATGATGTATGTGGGTGTGTGTATACATACACACACCCACATACACACACACATGCACACACATATATATGTATGTATGTGTATCTTATATAAAAAAATAAAGGATATAGTTAGGACCTGTGATTTCTTTGGTATAGGGAACCCTCAGGCAAAGAAATTTCCTCTACCAGGTTAGCACCTTTCCTGTAATTTAGAAAGTTGCCTCCAGCACTGAGAGGGTAAGTGATTTGCCTAGGGTACATGGCAGAAGTGGGGCCAGCTCCTATAGGGTCCCACTCTAATTGTTAAATTTTCCATGTGAGCATTTACACCTCAGAAATCAGCTGCAGATCGGGGCTTTAAAAAGCAACGGAGAAAATGTTAATGATACAATCAAGTACGGTTTTTTCCCCAGTGTGAACAATCCAGTGCATCCCTGGATTTGAGCCCAAGCACTCCTTCGTAAAGGCTTGCCCTCCACGCACCTTGCCATACCACCTTTCCATATACAAATTCAGGATACGTAAATATAAGTAGATGTCTCTATTGTTGGAGGGACCGCTTTCACAATGATAAGATCAAAGATTCATTGTCATATTGACATATATGAACATACTTACAGTTTAAACTACGTGGTTGCAGTGTAACATTTTCAACAACAGGAAAGTACGTATAATTTCACACACTAATTTCTCTCCAGCTATGCCGATAAGCTTTTCTCACTGGCATTTTGCTTAAGCTCACACTACAAATTTTGAAACAGAAAGCTGAGAAACGAGTCTTCAAAAAAAAAAAGTCTGCCATTTCAGGCAAATGGGAAAGAAAAAAAATGCATAACAAACACCATGCTCAATATCAGAAATTGTGCCTCACCTTTATTTGTTACCCTGAAATCCTACAAAGTAGATATTAATTTTCAGTTTTTCATGACATGTCAATTTAAAAATCCTGAACTTTAATTTATAGCATGTGGATGTGAGGAATCCTAGAGATTTCATGGATTTAGAGCTAGAAAGGCTGTCATGGGTCATCTAATCTAAGTCCCAAATTTTTACAGAAGAGGCGACTAAGATCCAAAGAGGTTATAAGAAAATTGATTCAGCTATGGAAGGGACCCTAGAGACCATAAAATCCAAATCCCCCCATTTTACAGATGAATAAACTGAGGATCAGAGAGTTTGCCCACAGTCACTTGCCCATATTCATGTAGCTAGCATCAAAGGTAGGAATTGAACCAAGGTATCCCTGACCCCAAATCCATCTTTCTATAAAAATGTATAACAATTTTATAAGATATAATGACAGAATAATATTTTTGACTGGGTCTATGATTTCATTGTGATAGAGAATTCCTGGCAAGGAAAACTTTTACTAACATAGATCAGCAATTGGCATATAACATATAGCCTTGGAAGGGAATAATTTCCAAATAATAATTAAAGTGCTCCAAGACTTAGGGAACTATGATTTTATCAACATGGGTACCCTCCAACAGCATGGATCATCACCTCCCTTCTCATCTCATGCAACTGTCATACACACCCCCCCGCCCCCACCTCCATAGAACCTCCAGAGGGAGTCCACCTAAAATGTTAAGGCCCTTTCTCTAGATCTCATTTTACGGTTTCCAGTGATTCACACAGGCCATTTATCATTTATCTTTTCATCTATCCCTCACTCTTTCTCACTGCAAAAACTCCCTTTCTGGTCTTCCATTTCTCTGATGATATCCTAAAACCCCTTCTGAATAATTCTTCCTTAGGAATATGGAATATTAATAACTTAAAAATCAGTAACCACAAGAATATAACCACCAACTAGAGAGATTGCGATTTTTTGTTTTTGTAATGAATATATACTCAAACATAGAACCAAATGAGTGTTGCCTTCCACAGTAGTAATCTTTGCAAATCACCTATTTATTCTTATTATAAGCCTATTATTCAAATTATATTGTAGAAAGAGCCCTCATTCACTCTAGAGTCAGAGCAACTGGATTTAAATCCTGCTTCTGCTGCTTACTACTTGTTTGACCTTAGATATGTCATTCAGTGCCTGTGGATGTATGGGATGTTCAGGGAGGACTAGTACCTCTGGTGTGAGGGCTTGCTGAGCCCTTTTCAAGGCTGCTTATCCACCTTTGGGGTCCATTCGATTCACCCAACTCTCACCTGTGGCTCCAAGAAGCTATAGCACGTGCAGTAGCCATAGCCCAGTAAAACCTTCATGGTGGACAGGATAAACCAGGTTGAAGGTAACCAACAGACCTCAAATCCCTCAGTGAGTTAGAGGGGGGCTGTCTACCCCCTGAGGAATGGGCAGATGAAAGCAATTTGTTCCAATGGCCGTGAAGGAGGCTGAAGCGGGAGCTGGGGAGAACTTAGAGCTTGGCCAGACATTGAAGATACCAAGGTTGTCCCTACATCCCCAGGCCATCACTTTTGTCTTGCCACTGGACTTCCATGACTCTAGAAGAATGGTGTACTGATGACTTTGTGCTCTTTGCCTCACTCAGATCCAATTCATACACAAGTCAGGCTTCACCCTTCAAAAACAAAGGATAAGCTACAAGGACAATGTCCTTGGGCCTTAATTTTCTCATCTGTAAAATGAGGAAGTTAGACTAAATAGCCTCTACATTCCTTTCCCAATCTAGATCTCTGAGCCTATGCAATTTCCCCTCGTCTTTGGCCTGGACTTCTCCATTGCACTTATCTCTCTCATCCTGGTGTCACAATTCTTTGTGTACATCTTTCCCTTTCCACCTGAGTCTGTAAGCTCTTAAAGTGAAAGGCCTTTGTCTCACCTGTCTTTGTATCCTCCTTCACAGGGAAATGACTCACTTCTTCAGACCAGATATTCATCAGAATGATTGAAGGTCCCTGCCCAAACTCTACTTAATGGCTCCCTTTTGGGCCCTCCAGGCTTAGAGCGAATGTCAATGGTAAGTGTTTCTCTTTGGAACAGCAACCCTAAGGGTCTTCCCCACCCACTTCAATTTTTTTTTCTATTTCTTTTTTTATAATTAAAGGGGCCATCCCTTGACCCACTTAAAAAAGGCCTATTCACTGAATTCAAGTTACCCCACTCTAGGTGAGTGCATGAAAAGGCCTGAGCCTAAAAGAGCCAGGATCTCCCATTGCATCCTGGGTCATCTGCAGTCATGCTGATGAATATCTGGTCAATGGATCCAGATGGCTCTGGAGGAGAAAGTGAGGCTAGTGACTTTGCACAGCCCTCCTTCACTCAAATCAAAGTCAACTGCAAGTCATGCCATCATGGAAACTGAGGTCATGGTCCTCTTGGAAAATGAAGGACAAACACCACAATGACCTGTGTATCCTCATTCACATTGTAGTATCATTTACATAGTAGGCACTTAATAAAAAAATTGGGTTTTTTTTTCCTGTTGTTGTTTTTTTTTATTCATTTTATTCTGAACTAAAGAAATAAAACGAGCACTTCTATATCATAGTAGAATAGAAAAAATGATTATACATGAAACTGCAAAACTATGTACAGCTTGCCATTCTTTTAAAAAAAATATAATAAAGTATTGTGTAACTTTCTTTTCTTTTTTATCCCTCCCCCTCTCACCCTAGAGATGACTACCAATAAATACAAATATGTGTGTATATGTGTGTGTATACAAAGCCATTCTATATCTGACTACAGTAAGTTACCAAAAAAATGTAAAATAAAAATACAAATGAGTACACAAAGAAAAAAGAACCTGACCATAGATAGCTGTCATGGCATAAAAGAAGATCTGAGTTCATATTCAGAGGAAGATAATGAGGTTAAAAAAAAAAAACACACTGCAACCTTAAAGAGTAACACCAAATGGTCACATTTGAGTTGTTGAATTTATAGTCAAGCTTCTCTGTTCCTGTCTCAGCCTGTTTCTGTCTCATTCTCCTCTTTCCATTTCTATCTCTCTCCCTTTCTCCCTTGATTACCCACCTACCTTATTCACTGTCCTTAGCTACAAATGATTTTCAGTTGTCTCCAAAGATTAAACATGTCTTCACAGCACACAGGTTTGTTATCACTAAGGATATTCAAAAGAATCTCAAGACAGCCCCCCATGAATAGTTCTACATGTGTTACTAGATTCAGTCAACAAGCTTTATTAAGTGCTTACTATGTGCCAGGCTCTGAGTTTTGGCAGGTTTGTTAAACAACCAGGTACGTCTGTTTATAGTCACATCTTTGAAATTACGTGCTTTGAAATATAGTTTGGGAGGAACCAAAACCCTGTGATTCTATGGTTCTTATAATATTCACAGCAACAGCAGAAGCTGACATTTACCTAGCACTTTAAGGATTGCTAAATGCTTTAGATATATTTTGAGAGGTTTATTATTAGTCAAGCAAAAACTCCATGCAAAGGAAATCCCCAGAGAAGAGCATGGCTGTAAGTAATTGACAAAGCTTTTGGGTGGGCCCTTGACTAGCTTTAGAACTTCAGACTTCTCAACTGAAACTGCGGATGCTTCAGTGGAAAGAATTCTAGATTGAGCATTATAGGACCTGGGTTCAAATTCTGCTTCTATAACTTGGGGAAGTAGATTAACTTTGTTGGGCCTCACTTTTCCCATCTGTAAAACAGAGGCAAAGGACAGGCTAAATCAGTGGTGTTAAACTTAAGTGGAAATGGAAACTTGTGGGCAGCATATCTACTTCTTGTTCAATTGTGTCCAACTCTTCAGGACCTCATCTAGGGTTTTCTTGGCAAAGGTACTGGAGTGATTTGCCACTTCTTCCTTTAGTTCGTTATAGAGATGAGGAAACTGAGGCAAACAAGATCAAATGACTTACCCAGAGTTATATATCTAGTAAGCGTCTGAGTTCAGATTTGACCCTAGGAAGATAAGTCTTCCTGAGTCCAGGCTCGGCATTCTATCCACTGCCACCTAGCTGCCCTGCATATTGACTTAGCAAACCACAAGTTAGCATTATCTACATTGGCTTGCATTTTTGTTTATTTTGTGAAACATTTTTCACAATTACATTTTAATCTGGTTTAGACCTGTTGTGCAAAGTCAGCCACTTGTGCAGAATCAGCCTGAGTAACTCCATTTTAAAACCTTGTTTAGAACTTTGAATACATCAGCCAAGCCTGCAGGAAATGGGCACCCTGAGCATGTGTACAAACCCATTTCCCTGTAATTACCGTAAGGAGGGAGGATCTGAGGACATACTAATCCCATGTCCTCATAATTACCTGTACCAATCAAAATACTTTTATGCTCACATGGAAGTTGTTTACATATTGGCATGCTAATAAACTCTTTTGACTTATTTACTGAGTTTTCCTTATTAACGAGGGAGAGGCCCAAACAAGATTTCTTTTAACAGTCTGCTGAGAGCATGAGAGCATAGGATCACTATCTACAAATTTGACACCTCTGAACTAGATGACTTTTGAGACCCCTTGTTCCTCACAATCTAAGCAACTCTGATGCTACAACTGTAAGTGAAAGGAGATGGGACATTATTGCAAAAGAAACTTTAGTGTATTTCTGGGAGCATCTAATTGGGGATCCAGAGGGAAGAGAGAGAAATTTCTATTTATTCCTATCTGTCCTCCTCCTAATGTATCATCAAATGCTGGTGTACAATGCTCTTAAAGTTTCACTTATCCCCTCCCTTTCTCTACCACCCTGCCCTGTGATAATTTGGTTCAAAACAGGTGAAAAGAAATTTCATTTCTGACTGAGAACGGGTGACAAAATTTTGAAATTACCAGAACGTCAGTTACTAGGAATCGTACTTCAGCCCTCATCTTCTAAGGATTAATTTTTTTTAATGCATTGTTCAGCCAACTAATCTTTTAAGATTTTAATTTTCTCTATTGACTGTGAATTAGAGTAGCTGACAGGAGCCTCACCTGTTTCAAATCACAGTGATAAAGCTTCCTGTTTCTATTTAAGTTATTATTAATGTATCACTGCCTGAGATGATTACATTGTTTACATTTCTCCATCCTACTAAAATTTCTTATGGATGCTAGCAAACACAACACTCCAGGGTACCAGAGAAACAGCACCGTCTGAAGCTACCATCATGTCACTCACCTGGCCCACTTATAACTTCTCTTCCGCTTTGGTAGCCTAATGCTTAGCTCCTAAGATGAATCTTAGCTCAACGGAAGCTAAAGTTTCAGGGTGTTTATAAGTGTCTTGGTGGTTATATAACCTTAAAAAAATCTAACCCAACCAAAAAAAAAAAGCAACAAAATTCTAGGAAGTTAGATGATAACCAGGATTTGGAAGACTCCTTTTCTCCCTGTCCTTGTATATCATTAGCGATAAATACTATCGAGCTGGATTTATGAGAAAAAAAAAACAACAACTCATTAATAGATCAATAGATCCCTACTCTGCCATTTCGATCACCTAAAACTTTAATTAGGCCATAGATCAGAAATATAGCATCACTAATATTGATGGGATTGTTGATCAGTTCTGTTATTAACCATTCTATTATTAATCATTCAGGGAGAAGGCATTATCTTAACAGTGACATTGTAAAATTTTCAGAAGTTCAGAAATCTCGTTAATTGTTTAGAAATTGGTAATAACAATGCTAAAGAATAACTCATATTTTGTGTTTGTTTTAAATTTGTTATGCTTTTTTTGACACTATTGCCCAATAGGTGTCCCTACCCAAAATCCTCTCTTAAAACAAAGAAACACAGTTAAGCAAAACAAATGAACATAGTGACTAATTCTGACAACATGTGTAATGCTATGCATCCATAACTCACCAGTACTCTGCAGAGAGGGGGAAAGTGGGATTCACCATCAGTTGCCTAGAACAAAGACTGGATATTATATAAATTCTACACTTATGATTATGACTGTTAATATTTTGAATTTAAGTCTCTTCTTCTTGCACCCCCTAGAGATTCTGAATGCTGATCTCTTTTAATGTTGTTTTCCTTTACATTATCATAAGCCTTATACATTGTGCCCCTGGCTATGCTTTTTCACTCTACATCAGTTTATAAAATCTTCCCACATTCCTCTGAATTCCTCATATTCGTTGTTTTTATGGAGCAACAATATTCTCTTTTTCTATATCACATTTTGTCCAGCCTTTCGCCAACTGGTACATACTGAGTTTGTTTCTAGTTTTTTGCAATGCCCTATTTTGGAGTTATACCCTTAGATATATTCTTTATGTATGTAAAAACATTGAAGATCACAGACAGAGTCTGGGAAAGCCAGAGGGAGAGCTTTAGGGCAGGATAAAGAGTTGTCACATAAGAAGAGGAGTCCCTAAGGGGGTCAAGAGAAAAATAGAGAGAGAATCATAGACTACTGCAATTAGAAAGAACATTAACCGGCAGCCTTAATTCACATTCAGGCTCTATTCCTGGCTTCTGGACTTCAAAACTGTACTCCTCGTGTCTCATTTTTCAGCTCCTTTTTGTGTATTATTTTCCCCCATTAGAATATAAGCTCCTTTCTTATTTTTTTTTAATTTTTAAATTTTTTTCTTGTTATTTATTTAATATTTTTAGTTTTCAGCATTAATTTTCATAAGAGTTTGAATTACAAATTTTCTTGCCATTTCAACCCTCCCCCCACTCCAAGATGGCATTTATTCTGATTGCCCCATTCCTCAGTCAACCTTCCCTTCTGTCACCCCACTCCCCCCCCATCCCCTTTTCCCTTACTATCTTGCAGGGCATGATAGATTTTTATGCCCCATTGCCTGTATATCTTTTTTAAAAAAATTTATTAATATGTTTATTTTTCAGCATTGATTTTCACAGGAATTTGAATTACAAATTTTCTCCCCATTTCCACCCCCCCACTCCAAGATGGCGTACACTCTGGTTTGCCTGTTCCCCAGTCAGCCCTCCCCTCCATCACCCCACTCCCCTCCCATCGCCCTCTCCCTTTCTTTCTTGTAGGGCAAGATAAATCTCTACGCCCCATTGCCTGTGTATCTTATTTTCTAGTTGCATGAAAAAAAAAAAACTTTTTTGCTTTTGAATATCTATTTTTTAAACCCTTGAGTTCCAAATTCTCTCCCCTCTTCCCTTCCCATCCACCCTCCCTAAGAAGTCAAGCAATTCAACATGGGCCACATGCGTATCATTATGTATATCCCTTCCACAATACTCATGTTGTGAAAGACTTAACTATATTTTGCTTCTTCCTAACCTATGCCCCTTTAC
>JAQQSZ010002898.1:0-14606 GCA_028646595.1 Phalanger gymnotis
GAGGAGGAGGAGGAGGAGGAGGAGGAGGAGGAGGAGGAGGAGGAGGAGGAGGAGGAGGAGGAGGAGGAGAAACATAAACAAGAATAAAAAAGGGAAGAAAAGGAGGGAAGAAGAGAGGATGGAAGGAGGAAGGGACTGATGGAGGGAGGGAGGGAAGAAAGGAAGGAAGGAAGGAATGAAGGAAGGAAGGGAGGAAGGAAGGAAGGAAGGAAGGAAGGAAGGAAGGAAGGAAGGAAGGAAGGAAGGATGTATTAATTGTTTTCCATGTTCCAGACCCTGTGCTTAGCACTTTGCAAGATTATCTTACTTGGTGTTCACAAAAACCCTAATAGTTCAACATTGCAACACTTTGCAGTTGAAGAAACTAAGGCAAACAGAGGTCAAATGATTTGACCAGGGTCACAGAGCTAATAAGCATTTTAGTGAATCAACTAACTATCTTTATTTAGGAGGATGAGAAGAGAAGAGAGAATAAAAGAGAAGGGGAAAGAGATGAGGAGGACATCAAAGAAAGAAGAAAAATGAGTAGGCTTCAATATTGTGAACGATAATCTGTTTTTAATATTACTCTCAATCTTAGATATGGAATGACAGAACTCAATTAAAAGTAGATGTTCCCCTAATTTTTTTGTCAAATTAATTTTACATGAGTTATAATTAATGGGTAAGTTATGCACAGAATCTTATTCATGGCAATGATATGGCCAACAGAAAGTATTAGTTTAGATAAGAATGCTGGTCACATATTGTGGGACTCTGATTCACATGATCAGATTTATACATTTAACATGTAACTATCCATGAAGGGCTTCACTCCACTAAATGTAAAATATATAATTTGATGTCACCAAATAAATGTAGATGAGCATGGATTGTTAATCTAACTGGCATTTTTAAATATACATTTACAAAAAAAAATTGTAGCATTCTAAGTGACCTTCCATACCCTATTAAATATTAGACACTTTCCTTGATTTCCTTTAGTCTAAATAACTCCAGAGCTCTAGTTACATATATTAGTGGATAAAAACAATTTCTATACTTTCCAAGTAAATCATTTTATTTCCAAAAACTGTTAAGAAGATGGTAGTTACTGAAAAGGCACCAGAGATTGTTTGGATATCCTGAGAAACATGCTAGTGTTTTTGGAGATACTTTACTATATGTAGACACATACATGTACATGTGCATGTATATGCTTGTGTGTATATATGTATATATTTTTGTTTTTATAAGTATTATATGTATACATACTTAGTTGTGTATATATACATTTATACACAAGCATAGAGAAAATGTGGCATTTGTAGACTACTGTTTATAAATACTTCTGTATGTAAAAACATTGTATATATATATACATGTATATGCATACATATATGTATCCGTAGTGTATGTATGTATGTCAGATATTCCATATTTCAGAAATGAGATTAAATATGCTAATTTATAGACTACATGTTATGGCTATGGAAAAAATTGAAATAAAATAAACAGTAACTTAATTATTCTTTCCTTTACACTTCATTTCCAAAAGTTAAATTTTACTCATTTTAAATCATGTTTATCTTTAATTAGACTTATTACTAAGTTAATTGATCTTGTTTCCCTTGTACAGAACTGATAAATGATAAAATGAGTATAGAAATTCTAACACATTGTAATTTTTCAATAGTATTTCAAAACTTATATGAAGGTCAAAGTTTTTAGCACAGTCCCTGGTACCTAGAAGGTGATTAATAACTGTGTAGTGATTGACTGATTAGAACAATTATGACAACTGTAACAAAATAGTCTGCTCTTTTAAAATGCAAATGTTGACTAGCTCATGAATTGGTTTTCAATTCTTCTCTATTATGTTTATTTATACCCAAATCTAGATAAATACATAGATAAACTTCTGTGAGATTCTGAGAGCAAGATAAGTTCATTTGCATACTCGTAGCAGATTGGCTGAAGCAAGTACTGTCTAATGTGTAAGGCAGGGCATAAAGTTAGAGAAAATATTCCTTCTTCCCAAACTCTTGACTGGAGTATTGTACTGGCTCCCCAGTGCATTTCCTCACAGTAGAACAATTTCCTTTCTCTTTCTTAAATGTCTTTTTGTGTGGCAGAGAATTAGGTTTCAATTTACTGTTGTGAATAATTCCCAGATTAATACTTCATCCATAGGTAACTGTGTCTTACAGCATTCATTAACGCCTATTTAAAGACAATGAGTGCTCCGCTGAGTCAATGAATACTTGTGAGTTCTATTGAAAATCACTTCAGCTAAACTTGAAAATGGAGTGGGTGTGCTGCACTTTAAGCACATGTCACCGGAATCCTCTGCATGGTTAATTTCCTTTGTGCTTCATATATATTTAGTATATCAACACATTTATTCATTTAGAGATTATTTCTACCACAGGCTCCTATTTCCTTTGCCAAGAGTTTATGCAAGTCAACCACCAAACCAACTTATTTAGAGGACAATAATGTACATTTACAAAAAGAGGACATTAACATCCCAAAGGCTTTGAAAACTCTCTTAATTCTCTTAATCAAAATAAGATTATCTGATAAATATTATGAAATTGGTTGTTTGACATAAATGAATTTATAAACAATAGAAAAGTTCACACAAAGCATTGCCTAAAGGGTTGGGGGAGCATTCCTTGAATTTAATAGACATACCAAGGTACTACATAGCTTGTTTCATAATGGTGGCAAAATTTACTCTTAGTTAATGCAAATTTGTCACCTTTTGATCAAGAACATATGGAAACCAACCCATTATATGACAGGTTTCTGAAGTCAGGGCACAAATGGGTATAGTTGTCACAATTTTTCTGCAGTGCAGTAGCTAGCAAGAACCCTGGAAATTCTTGCAACATTAGCAAAAAAGTGGAACACAAGTTGGGGAATAGACAATTACTATTGTAAATGTAAATTATAACAAGATGTCTGTGTTTCAAGAAAAGACAAAGATACACAATACAGAGAAGTATAAAAAGACATACAAAGTGAAAGAGGGTGAAATAGAGTCAGGAAAACTATTTGAAATGATTACAATAATGCAAACAGAACACAATAAGTGAAATTTAATGCTGTATAATTGTAATGTCCAAACAACCCACCAAAGGGTTATCAAAAAAAAAAAAAAAACACTCCATTCCCGTCATTAAAGGGATGGGCAAAATTTGGCTGTGGAATATTGCATATGTTTATCAGTCAGGTGAAATGGTGGTTAAGTTTGCTGTCACCCCCTCCCCACTGGGTTGTGTATGTGTGTGTGTATGTGTGTGTGTGTGTATGTGTGTATGTTTCTTCTCAATCTTTGTTACACAGCGTAACTTGCTCCTTATTGGGGGTGGAGAAATATTAAGAAAATCAATTACATTTTTTAAAAGCTATCAATAATTTTAAAAAAGGAAATATTATCAAGCTATCAAATAAAAATCCCCATTCAAATTTGCAATTCAAATGAGTCATAGGGCTATACTTCTTCCCCTAAGGTCTCTCCTGTTCTCTAGTCTTGCAATACCAACTGCTTGATAGCATCTCCATTTAAATGTCTAATTGGCATTTTAAGCTCAACACATCTGAAATGAAATATATAATCTTAACCCTTAAATCTGCCTTTCCTGCTTTATGTAGAGGATGTAATCACCTGTCCAAGTCACTCAGGCTCACAACATAGGAATAAAGCTTCTCTCTCCTTTAGTCACTAAATACAATCAGTAGACAAGTTTTCTGGGATCTATCTCCATAGAATTACTCACATGTGTTCTTTTCTCTCATAGCTGTCATCTCATTTCAGACCCTCTTGGCCCACTCTTTGTACTAGCTCCCTAAATGTTCCCTTTGCTTCTAGTGTCTCCCTCCTCCAGTCCGTTCTCCTCATTCCTCTTTAAATAAACTGCCTAAAGCACAGATCTAGCAATGTCACTTGTATGATCACAAAATTTAAGTAACTACTTACTCTCTATTGCTTCTAGGAGAATAGGACAACTCCACTATTGATCGTTTAGATCACTTCACAATTGGCCTGCAGTTTATCTTTCCTGACTTTGATCATCTAATATATCCATTTGCTGTTTCCTAGACCCAGCATTTTACCTATCTCTTCTGTGCCTTTGAATTATCTATGAGGCATATCTAGAATTCACTCCCTCTGTCCATCTAGCTTTTGAATATATTTGATTCCTTCTGGGCTGAGATAAGTTGTAGCCTCTGAGAGGAAACTTCTACATATGTCTATTATTATTTAGTGTTAAATCATCCCTGAAGTTATCTTTAATTAATCTTTTTTCTATTGTCCCCCATATTAGAACATCTGGGGGGAAGAAGCTATTTTATTTTTGACTCTGTATTTACAAAGTTTAGCGCAGAGCTTGGCATTCAGGAGACACAATAAATTTTGGTTGACTTGTTGAAAGACAAGCATCAAAATAGTTTTCATTCTCATACTCTTTCCCTGAAGATGGAGTTGGCAAAATCATTCATAAATCAAATAATTGCAAATTAGGTATGTTATGCTATATGCAAAGCAACAATAATCACTTTTTTTACCTATATTCATTAAGGACGAAAACATCTGATTCATATCACTCATTTGTCAACCCCTGGCAAAGAGCTGGCTGGCTATAAAAAACCTGGGATTCGCCATCACTATGGCAAAAACAAGCTCTTGTTTCTACTCAAAAGAGTGAGGGATTTTCTCTGGTTCAGGGTTGGGAGTTCAAACACCAGCCCATTGTTATAAAGCTGTGTTCCTAACTGGGAGCATAAGTCATTTTATAATATACTTCCAAATGTGAAATTATTATGAATGTGAGCCGTAGTTTATAAACATTCTGCATGGACATTAGTCAGTCTTACACTAAGGGGACTTCTTGTTATACTTTTCATTCATTACTCGTAGCTAGAAGAGCTGGGTATATTATAAGACTATGGTTTATAGTCTTAACATCTAGCTCTCCTCTTTTAATGAGAAACCAACTGAATTTTAAAAATCCATATATTTTAAATATAGTTTAAATAAAAATTGATGGAAGTGATAACATTATTGACAAGTTATTCCTATTCCACAATTCACTGATTTCTTAATTTCTAACTCCTTTCTTAGAAATGAAATCACAAATTTAATTTTAAAAACTATGCACTTGAAATATATATTTCCTCATAACTTGAAAGAGAAAGGAGAAAGGGGAGGAATGAGCGATTAAGTGTGTGTGTGTGTGTGTGTGTGTGTGTGTGTGTGTGTGTGTGTGTGTGTGTGAAAGAAAGAGAGAGAGAGAGAGAGAGAAGGAGGGAGGGAGAGAGAGAGATCCAAACTTTGAAAGTGAAATTTGTAAAGATAGGTGATGCTTGCTTTCAAAAATCAAGAAATTAATAAAGAATTTAGAGACAAAAAAGAATTTTTAAAAAATTCTACAAGTTTTTCTGTCTGCATATACCTTTCACAAATCTATAACTCTTAAAGATTTTATTCCTTCTATCCTGTCCTAGCACTACCCAGAAATATATTCAGTTCTCTGACATTATTATTAGCTTCTTCTGCTTTTTTCAGTACATGCCAAGTTAGGAGATCAAAGGTCTGAGCTTTAAATAAATACTGAACAAATCAGCTACTGCTGATAGAGTACCTTGACATCAAAAAGGCTTTAAAGAAACACAATTATGGAACAATGTGTTAAGATGGGGGCTGAATCTGAACCATTTATTTATTTTATTCCCAGTAAAAGAATGTCAAAAAATACAAAGGTTATATTTGATCACTTGCCCTCACTAGCATATTACACAGTATCTCCTTGATGTTCCTCATGAGCTCAGAATGTAAGAATTTAGGGCAAGAGCTGGACATAATTGTGTATTCTGTACAGTGCCTAGTACCTTGCAGCACTCCAATATGAATAATGGAAAGAGCAAGAAGATGTCAAGGTCATTACCTTACTTTTAAAAAGACCATATTTAACAAAGCAGTGCAGAAAGTGAAGAATCTATCTTGCTCACTAATGCCTCCAGAGAATATGAATGAATAGCACTCCTCTCTTCCCAATAACCCCTCTAATCTGATTCATTAAACATGTATTATCTGCCTACTAGGTTCTTATCACTACGTCAGGTACATGTGTGTGTGTGCATGTTTGTGTGTGTGTGTGTGAGACCATAAAGTTAAGATAAGACAAACTCCCTGCTCTCATTAGATTAAATTATTTATTTAATCTTATCTTTGGCCTGTACCTGCTTTAGATGATTTAGCTACAGTCACCCAACTAGTACATATCAGAGGTACATCCAAGATATTTTCTTTTTTCTTGACTTCAAGGCTGGCCTTCAATCCTAGACTATCTTTTAGTCTTTTCCATATGTGAGCAAATCATGGGTGTGGATATAAGGAATATAGGAATAGTATGGCCAGAATACAATGACTGAAGCTTACCTTGGAAAAACAATAGTCTTGATAATTGTATTTATCATGTCAGATATGGAAATTATATGACATGAAAATGAAATGGTTAAACAAGTAGAAAAAGCAGAAATGACAATTTCAAGAGACTGGAAAGCTATGAGACTAGGGGAAAAGACAGTTGCATTTGTTGTTTTATGCTGCATAAGGATTCCTTTCCTCTATCTTGCCATTGGAGGGATGGTTGAAAAAGAGGGTCAATGATTTCATTATCATGGGGGAGGTGAGAGTGAGAATTTGAAGCATTCGGCAATAGAATCTTGGTATAATCTCCAATTCCATCATACAACAGTCCAAGCCAGGACTGGAAGAATAGGTTTTTCCAGTAGTTTGACTTATCTCAAACCAGTTCAACCTTGCAATGGTTAATATAATACTCGTGCCATATTCTCTTCTGTGATACATAGATACCAGTTATCACTTTGTCTGCAATTCTTCAGAATTCCAAGTAAACTGACACTGGATCCAGGGAAAAACCCATTCAATTATCCTGGCCATATTCAATAGTAATTAAGGTAGGACTTTTGTTTTTTACTGTTTTCGCTTATGGAGCACTGACGTAATCATGTGCCTTTGATGAGTCTGGCCTTTGTTTTTTTGTTTAAATAGGGAGTCTTTGATGACCTGCTTAAGAAACAAGAAAGCCTAGTCCACACAGGTTTGAGTCACATGGTTGTGATACCTGAAGAAGTGTCATATGGTTTTGAGTTGCATGGTTGTGACACCCTTTGACCCCGAACATGGTATATAAACTAAAGGGTTAGCATTTTGTTTGGGGCTTTCACTCACTGGAAGAGTGTCATGTGATTTGACCAGATGAAACTCTGGGTAGCTGCTGGAGGTCTCCAGCTTTGAAAACCCAGATGTTGTTGCTTCCTTGGTAACTATGTACTGAGTTCTTGGACAGAAATTTAGGAGCCTATCTACTGGTTTCTGTTATTTGTTCTGTTTATATATTCTGTTTGTAATTTCTGTTTGTATTTGCTCTGAAGTTCAGGGTGCTGGCTTTTCCCCCTGAACAAAGTGAATGATATATGTATGTTTGATTAAAGTGAGATTGTAAATCCCTTTAAGTTGCTTTCCTTAGAAAAGCAGATCAAAGAATCTGTGCTGGCAGCCCTCTTGTGTGCTGGTGTTGTTGGTCTTACAACCCCACAGCAGCTGCTAGCAGCATTGTTGTTGCACCCCATCTCTGGAATACAAAGGGGATACTTCCTGTTCTGGGAATAGATGGATGTCCTTAATTAATAAAGCTTAAATGCAGTTCCAGGCCATGGTATGACCACTCTGTAGCATATTCTTTGAGCTATTGTTCTGATTTGCTGCTAACATCATTAGAATTTTCCCAGGAAGCAACACTAGTAATATTCCCTTCTGCCATGAGTACCCAATCAGATCTAGGTTGGAACTTATTATATTCATTATCTAATGTCTCTTTTCCCCTCATCTCTGAGCAGTTTGTTTCCCACCTTTAGCAATTGCTACCTATCTAGAAACTTGAAAAATGACCCAAACCTCTGTCATTCAATTGTCCCTCTAGTCCAGACTTTGTGGACAATTGGGGGGGGGGGTGATTATTTAAATTACCTAGATATGCTTCCAACAATATACCAGGTAAGAGAAGCCAAGCATTGTTAGGCTTTACTGCCTGCTTAAAGAATGGGGGTGGGGCTGGAAGGGGAAAGATCAGTACTTCTGAAGTAAGACCATTCTATTTCACTGTACATCTCAAGCATGTGCATCTAGATCCTGCAATACTAAATACTTTATCCTCTGTTAACTCTTCTTGCTGTTCTTAGTATCCCAGAGTCATGTGAGAGGACTGTGGAGGAGCCAAGGGCATATGTTTCTTCCAGCTGCACTGCTAAATGCTAAGTATTGTAATCTCATGAACAGGAACACAGCCCTATTTAAAGTTGACAGCCTAAATTTAAGAACATATACAAGACAAATGAATGTAAAAATAACCTTTTACTTACCATCTTCCCTTGATTTGCACTGTAAAGAACTGGCAATGTTACTAATAGAAACAATGCTTTCTTAGTAATTTGGTGAAGGAACCAGCTTCAACCTCTGTCCTCCATGTCACACCAATTGGTCTGATAACTATGTCCCTTATGTGGAATCCTTATTAACCCTCAAGGAAGAAATAAATAACTTGATGAGGAAAGCACAGTTCTAATAACAAGAATAATTAACAGTTGACTAATAAAAATACTTCTTTCTATTAATTTCACACCACCAGAAAAACATCTCTTAGCTTTATTATCCTTAGCAATTACCATATACCGCTTGCCAATTACAAAGAAGGAAATGGGCAGCAGAAAAGTGCAGGATTTTTTTTTTCTTTCAATATTATATGTTAAGAAACGACATGCAGAATCCTGTAATCAAGAAAATAGTGTATTGGTCACTTTCTGCAAACCTCTTGAAACTTCTGCCCCCCGCCCCCGCAAATAAAAAAAGGAGTTATGCACCAGATTCACAGCAATTATAGCTACTTTTGTGACTCTACCTGAATAACCCCAAAATCCATCTTTCCTAGGCCCCTTCAAACCTGAAATTTCCCATCAAGAGTCATGCATAATTTATCACATTAACAAATAGATAATAATTTGTGAGAATAGACACTAACACCAGAAAAAAAAATTAAACAAAATTTATCTGGTGATTTGGCAGATGAGTGCAAACCAGAAAAAGAGTAAAAGAGTAAAAAAAAGCAAGAAAGAGAGTAATAATCTCTCTCTCTCTTTTTTTTTCTCCAGTTTGTGAAAGATGTACATTGCATAAGATTTTGAAAAAAAAGTTTACAACACACAAGTTACACATAAAACACATGAAGCAATCCCAAAACACAAGCTTGGGTAAATCTTAAATGAGTCCTAAATGTACAACCCAAAATAAGAATGCTTTGGGTACAGCTTGGACTTGAATTAACCCAAAATACCTTGTAGCTATCTCCTGCTTTTCTAAGGAATTATTTAGGTCAGGAAATGTTCTGGGTGCAGACAACTTTTAATCACATAAAGTTGGATTTAAATAGTATAATATTTTTCCCAAACAACATAATGAACATATATGTATAAATACATATATATATACCCACATACATATATTTAAGCGTTATGTGTGTATACATTATATTGCACACATGCATGTTGTGCATGTATATGTACACACATATTTGCATATAAGTTTTACATAATTTGTATGGTATCTTTCCCCATCCCCTAAGAGTGTAACCTCTGTGCCAGCAAGGACCATCTTTTGCTTTTCTTTTTATCTCTAACACTTAGTATAATGTTTGGCAAATATTAAGTGGTTAATAAGTTCTAGGTGATTGACTGGCTACTATTAGCTTGGTGGACCACGGAACCCAAGTCATTTACTTTGAATAAATTATCTTTGAGTCCAAAAAATGTATGTCTTTAAACAACAGCAATTATAACAACAAGAAAAAATCTTACACTTAATATCATAGGAAAATAAACAAACAAAAAAAAGAGCCCATATAATATTTGAAGCCATGAAACGAAATCGTTTTAAAAAAACTTCCTTCATCTTAGAAGTGTCATTTACATGTTTTTAATCAGAAGAAAATTAGATTTCCACTGTCTCCTATCCTTCATTCAGTTTAGGATAATTTTACTCATAGAGATTATCCATACAATGACTTCAAAGATTTCAAATAAAATGTTTAAAAAAATAGGATGTGAGTACTTGAAACTTGAACCTTACATTATAGAAATATATCCATATACATGACTCAGAAAAAAAAAACCAGCAGAACCAGAATTGCATGCTGTTATAATTATATATATATGTATGTGTATATATGTAGATATGTTTGTGTGGATCTGTGTATATGCATATGCACGTTTATGTATATGTATGTGTGTACATATGTACATGTGTGTTGTATGAGTAAATAAGACAGGGCCAAGCATACACGACAGGAAGGGGGTTTTAAAAAATAATATTTTCTTCACTTGTGTTTGGTTAAAATAATATTACATACATATATATATGTATATATATATATATACTCTTTCAAAGTTTTCAAAGTGCTTTACATATATTATTCCACTTTATCATCATAACTCCAGTCATTAGTTTTAGTTTCACCCCAACGGAGCAACATGGAATATTCTAATATAGGAATGCCATCAAGCCCTTTCCACTTTTGGTAGGGTCAAGATTCCGATCAATACTTTCTTAGTTGTATCAGAAAAGCCTTATTATCAAAAACTTTACCTCATACAGAAGACTCATTCAAGTCAACCTACAAAATGTAGTCACATCTCTCATGATATCCCAAGGAGACAATGGGGTATAGTGGGTAGACACTGACACTTTACAATTTTCCGGGATGCTTTCTGAGAGTTTGGAATGACAGGGAAGGCACAGAATTGCATACCTACTAAGGAAGTTCCCATGAAACTACAGAGATTCATTAGGGTCTGAATCATGTTCTCAAAGATGACTAAATCATAGTTAACAAACCAATGAGATAACTGGGTTCTACAAACGCATGGACATACACATAACAATAACAACAACAACAGCCGGTGGAAACTTATCTTTTTTTGCTGCCTAAGTTATCTATCATGCATTGTCCACACACATCTATAATTGTAGTGGACATGTAACTTCTCTGTAAGCAATTCCTCATTACTCTGTATGAAGGTTGAAAGACTTATGGAGCCCGGCTGTCTCTATATTCAGCTCTTTGAATTCACTATCATGCCCACTACCCCAAGTCTTCTTCAGTAGAAGCTGAATGTTTTCATTTCCTACAATCTTCCTCATATAACTTGATATCTCAACTTGCAATGGTTTACCTCCTCAGGAGCAAAACTTTATTTTGGAGTTCTGTGCTAATGAGATCCCAGAAAAGTATAATGAAATACATGAAAATAGTAATAACCTACATTTCTATAGCAATTTATGCATTTGAAAAAGTTCTTTCCTCACAATGACCCTGTGAGATATGCAACACCCATTTTATTGTCCTCATCTTACAGGTTACAAAATTGAATTTCAGACAATTCGTGACTTGCTTATGGTCACAGAATTAATACTTATTGTAACTGGGATTTTTTCTCAAACTCCAAGTCTAGTGACTTTTTTTAACATGAGGTCTCTGTTTTTGCTCAGGCTAGAAATGTAAGAGTTACTCCTAAGTCTAAAGCACTTTAATCGGAAGATTTTAATTATTTTATTTGCCCCGGATTGATTTGTCTCTTTTTGGGCAATCTCCCCATACACACACACACACACACACACACACACATACATACACACACATACGCACCCTAAGAACTCAGGATATTAAAGTTAATTTAGTGCAGACACCTGACTGGCTCTAGCCCATTGCAGCTTAGAACTCTCTACCTAAAGAGATCCCCTAGCCTCAGCCTTCAGGGCTCAGCCTTTAGGCATCAGAGATTACACGTATGCATCAGCAGACATGACCATTACTTTTTAACTAAAACATAATGCCTCCAAATACTGGAAGAGGGAAGAGGAAATTCTAGCTATACCCAGATTTTCAGAAACTGAGCAATTTCTCCAATTGACCTAATGTGGATTCAGTCTTATCTTGTTGTGATCTTGTGAAGAACTGTCAAACAAGCTCAAGTTGACCAGAATTAGATAAAAATATATTTAGAAATATTTGATAACTTAAGTAAAAATACAATAAAACATAGATAAATGTTAATGCCTGGATCTCTAAGTCAAAATGTGATCCTCATAGACTTTATGTACATTTTAGTTCCTTTCACTTCAATTTGAGCTTAACACCATTGCTGTAATTACAGGGGTGGGGAAAATGCATATAGTACATCAAATGTTTGTCTTAAACGTGATAGTCAGAAGGCAGTGGAACACTATAGATGTGACCTCAGTACCACAGAGTACTGTGGGACTATTATCTTTCTTGATCTGAACACTGCAGATAACTTTAGTATTTAGAAGCTTTGGAAAAGAACTGTTTATGGATAGCTGAATTTTTTCAGTTTTTATATAATTCTTTTATGTAATTCTTAATTCGGAGATCTGTGATTTCATTCATGTGGATAATTTCTCCACCAAATACAGAGAACAACACATCCAAGATATAAAAAGATCTGCTCCTTCCCTCCCTCCCAAACAATTTTTTATTTAATTCCATTACTTCATGCTCTTAAAATATTTACTCTCTTCGTATTAATTCTATATATATATACTTATATGTATATTGATTGTCTCCTCATTCGAACATAAGTTCCTTAGTCAAATTTATGGAAAAAAATATAAGACTTGCCTTAGAAACCTCTCCCTGGGTAAATCTGTTAATCAGCTGTCCTTGGAAATTGTTATCCAATGATCTATCTATACTCAACCTGAATTATTTTTCTATTGACCAAAAGGTTATTATGTTTTCATTTTTCAGATCTCTTGCTCAAATAGAGGTCTAACATAGCTACAACATATCTTCATATGTTATTCCAGTAACACATTTTTTGTTTGTTTGTTTTTCAAGGAAACAAAGCTAATTTGAAATGGTCTTATCTTCTTGGAATAATGGTGGCTCTCAGTGATCATCTCTCTTATAGGAGTTCATAAATCATGTGTTTAATAACCCATTATGGAATTTTGACATAAGATCACCAGTCTAGAATGGCTAGAATCTTTTTGCCTCACATGGCAATATTTGCCTCTTTCCAATCTTCCAGAACCTCTATTTTTTCTATGATTTCTCAAACAGTATATACTTCAGAGAGCATATTCAGTCCCTCTAGACCTTAAGCTCTTTAAAAGCTACTGAATACTTTTTTGTCTTTTTTTTAATTTTTCTTAGCAATGGTTGTTCTCCCCATAACAACTTGAAGCTCATTGTTCTTAATAGAAAAAAATCAAGGAAAATATAAATTTCTCTGTGTCAACTGGTAGCACTATGTCTTTATTGTCAAGAAGTAATCAAGAAGAATTTCTCTTCCTGATTCATTGTGCACTGAACTTAGATTATTACCAAAAAAGCCCTGGAATTTTTTATTTCTGTACCACCATCAATGATCTTTGAAAGGTCATGAATTTTTGTCCATAATTTTTTTTCTAAGCTTCCTTTATAATCTTTGAGGTATACCTAATTTCCAAGTAGTGAAAACAATTAATTCCCTGAAGTGGTCACATCATTTGACTTCGCACTGTATGTTTTTATTGGGCGACAATAACTTAGCATAGTTTACATAATCACGACTTCTAATTGTGTAAATTTGAATACATGTATGTCAAAAGAGTCATTATATGCACTAATTAGGATATAATTGCAGATACTTGGCACAATGTGCTACTTTATTTGTCCTTGGTATTGAACCTATTTTTTCAAATTTTATGACTTTTCTTAATATCTGTGTCAATCAGCAATTTGTTGTTAAACCACTGTATGTTTTATCTTTTTCCTGATCATCTTCTTAGTTTTTTATAATTTAGACAGTTTGCCATAAAAGCATTTTGCATTTCTTCCATTTTTTTGAGAAACTGGTAGTATCTTCTCCTAAGGGCATCATTGATGCTTCTACTGAATGCTTTCCATTATGTTTCAACAATCAAGTTGGTAAATTTTCTGTTTCCTAATATATATCATCTTGGCTTATGGCACAATTCTCACTAAATTTTATATCCTTAATCAAAATTTTGTCCTACTGTTGCTGTATTCTAGTCACCATTCCCATCCTGCCATGCCTTTACGATATCTGTGAGATCCTAGAGTTGTCATACACTTCTTAAAGTCCATAAGTATTGTTCTTCAAACTCTTTTCTATAATTGTCTTTTGAGAATTACCAGGCACCTGTGTTGTTAAGCAAAATTGTCTCATTAGCATGGCTTTTGTTTCTTTTGAGTGGAAGTACTTTCAGCTGTTAAGTGCTAAGCCCCAGGCCCAGGGCCCTGTCAGGTGTGAAACCTGTGTGGGTGTGGATTGGTGACTTAGGAGGGGCCAGCTGGGGAACCAATAGTCTCTGGTCACTGAGGCAGGGCTTGAGAATGCCGGAAGCTCAGCTGCGAGGAGGGGGTGAGCTGGGAGACAACCTCGGCTGCGGCGGCAGCGGTGGAAGGTGTGGAAGCAGAAAGCTGCAGAAGCAGAAAGCTGTGGAAGCCAGAAGCTGC
>JAQQSZ010002899.1:0-14606 GCA_028646595.1 Phalanger gymnotis
GGGGGGGGTGGAAATGGGGAGAAAATCTGTAATTCAAACGCATGTGAAAATCAATGCTGAAAACTAAACATATTAAAAATAAATTAAGAAATAAAAAGAAAAAAAAAGTAAAAAAAAATTATTGTTATACCTTAAAGTTGCTTTCCTCAGGAAAGCAGATCAAACAACCTGTGCTAGCAGCTCTGTGTTGCTGGTCTTGTTGGGTTTTACATCTTAACAGCTGCTGCTAGCTACATCGTTGCTGCAATGTGGAAAAGAGGGAGGGCAAGCTTTCTTACCTCAGTGACAGGAAAGATAAGTAACTACACATATAAAAGCTTCAGTTCCATTTAAAATGAGCTCATGGCACTACCGCCATTGTCTGCCACAAGCTGCCTCCTGGGATCGCAACCTATCCTCGAGGATCTCGGTCAGAGTGTGATATCTGGGAATCATTCAAAGCCTGTATATCCAGGTGGTGTAATATTGGGACCATTTCCTACTTCTTTTGCCCACTTTCCGCCATTAGTTACTTAGAGACACAGGGCAGCTAGGGTTATGCAGGAGATAGAGCACTAGCCCTGGAGTCAGGAGGACCTGAGTTCAAATCAGGCCTCCAACACTTGATTGCTTTGTGATCCTGGGCAAGTCACTTAAGTCCGATTACCTCCCCCCTCCAAATTCTTAACAGAGACAGAGAAAGAAAATGAAATTCCAATCATTCTGTTTTGCTCTACCAATAGAAGGCTTGACTGGGGAAAGCAGGATAAGGTTATTGATGAAAAAGGAGTCTGGAAAGGATTTATGGATTTCCATTATGCTTCAATATTTCAAAGATCTACGATTGTTGGTGTAGGTAGTTCCTCCACGGATAAAAGACAAAAACCTTGCTATACTTCTGTCACTGTCCTTTGTAAAGCTGTTGTAGAAAACAAAACAAAAACTAAAATCAAAATCTGTTACCCTATGTGTAGCCTTCTGGTGAGGAACAGCTTTGAGATGAACTAGGTTAATTTTCAGCTCAGCAGATATACAGTTCCTAGCGGGACCTTTAGCTGAAAGTTCTCTAGCTTGGTTGGATCTGCCAAAGCTCAAACTCTTGTGGCATACTCTTTGAGAATGATGGATGGGTCACCCCCATGCCACAGTGAGGCACTAGAGGAGGACTCCAGTGGAGGCCATTATCCATGCCACACTCTAGGTAATCAACTGACCAATGCTTTAGAATTAGTGATTCAATCAAGGAACATATGTGTGTTCATTCAGAGTCTAGTTTATATTATTCTGTTAGTAGGCAGTATAATGAGCATTGAAAAGAATTAGAGGCCAAATATTTTCATTCTGTAAGAATGGAAGTCATAATAAATAAAAATTTCCTTAATTGCATGGAAAAGGTAACAACACAAACTGAAGAAGATAGCAATTGGCATTTAATTAAAGTTGTGGTATAGTAAACAAAGGGTCCTTATGCCAGAGAGAAGTGTGAAAATTTACATAAGATTTCACAAGCTATACTCACAGGTACCTTTTCTGTTAAGAGTGCTATAATCATTTTATCAATCTAAAGGATGGCCAGCTAAGCCTACTAGCAGTTGCCTGTGTTTTTCTGTGTGGCTTGAAAACCATAGATAGTATAATACAGTGAAAAGAAATATTAGCTTTGGACCAAGATGATCAGGAGTCATATTCTGATTCTATTATTGACAATGAATGTGACCTTGGGCACATTCCTTAATCTCTTTGGGCCTCTGCTTCTTAATCTGTAAAATGGGAAGGGAGATGTGGGAAAAGGAAGGTGGGGAGGATGATAAGAGCTGGAGAGATCTCTGAGGTCCATTCCTCTTTAAATTCTGTGATCCTAACACTTAATCTCCCTACTTTACAGACAATTTTTGTTCATGAAAATGAAATAAATAGTATAGGAATGTTGATACCTTTAGAATGTAACGCATTTAGTAAAAATATTGGTTGGTATATTCGTGATCCACAGTATATGCTTTCAAAATAGGCTGTATTATTCCAAAACTGTCCTTAGCCTTTGCTTTGATGACTATACTTTATGCTTAGATAATGACTCTTTAGAATTGAGATGAATTATAAACAGGAATCATAATGGTGCAGAGGCAATAGATCAGAGAAAAATATCTCAGGTCTATTATTATAAGAGACAGGTCTTAGCCCAAGAATAACATAATTAAGAAATTATTGAAATATTTATCTGTAAAATATAGGTTTACATGAAAGCACGTGGAATCTTCATAAGACCATTAATGCAAAATGACCCTCTCCTGTGTATGCTTTCTCTGTCTGCTGATCATCGTGATCTGTCATTTGTTTTTGCTTTTGTTGATTTATATATTCTTGTGGCTAAGAAAAATTACAAAAATTCCTGGGATAGCATGTTCCAGTAAACACTACTGAGAAAAAAATCAAAGCCTATCTTGATAATATGGACTTCTAAGATTAAAGAGTTGGGAAGAGAAGGAAAATATCATTAAGGCAATCTGCAACTCTAGAGACTTTTTGCTTTTATTTTTTATTTTTTGCTTAGGTTTTATTCTTGTATAAATTCAGGGAAGGAAATCCAATATAAAATGGTACTACAGCTGTAAAGGCTTTGAAGGTCAACTCTTCCCACTTTCTGGAATATGTTTAACAATAAGTGGTAATTATATTGTCAGAACTGGATCATCTAGTCCAATCTCCTCATTTTACAGATAAGAAAACTGAGACACAGTGTGGCTCACCCAAAGTCACACAGATAGTTAATGGCATATAACATAAGCATTTTAATTCAATGTTAAATATGATAAAGGAAATCACAAGTTCTATATCTAATACGTGCTTTGGGCAAGCTGGCTTTTACCCTCTTTCGATGCTAATTGGCATAGTATAGTATCACACCAATTAGCAAAAGAAGTAAAAGATTAAATGTCACAAGTGAAAGACTAGATGTCACAGATTCTCTCTCTATGTATATACATATGTTAATTGTTACATATATATCCACACACTCTGGTGTACATCGTGACCCCTGCAATGTTGTGTGTGTGTGTGTGTGTGTGTGTGTGTGTGTGTGTGTATTTGTGTTGGGAAAGAAAGGGTAAAGTGAAAAAAAAGGTCTGGAAAGATATGTTAGAACCAGATTATTATTGGCTTTAGATTCCAAACAGAGGAGTTTGTATTTTTAGAGTAAATGGGGATCCAACAAAGCTTCTTGAGTGGGGTGACATGGTTTGACTATGCCCAGTAGCCTTATGGAGAATTAAGAATGATAGGAGGAGTTGAGGATTTTTGCCTTAGCAGATGAAGGAGAACGGGGAACAAAAGCTGGCAATTTGCCCACATTAGGTTGGGGAACACCAAGTGATCAGCGGCTCTTTGGATGACAGAATACAAAATCAAGGCAGGCCCTCGTGACTTAGGGCTAAGATTTCTTGTAGTTTTTAAGACTCTCCAGGAAGCTTTGCACTAGCCCTAATGATGCCATTACTGCTCAAAACAGTTTTGAAACTCCTCTTCCTTTCAGAACCTTTATCACATAAGAGAATCTATCCAATTACTTTAGAATAGCACCTTGCTTTCTGATTCCACGTGTCATTATACTGACAGCTTGTCATTAGGAGGACCAGGCATGTCAAATAATGCAAAAATGTTATTATAATCTTGCTTTGAAATTAAAAAAAAATCCTGCCACTATTTCTTTGCCTTATGGATTAAAAAATGTATTTTATCAATTGATATAGCTTGGTCCTTTGAGGTATTCTTAAATTCCAGTTTTTCTTTAATGATGACTCTTATCTACCAGGCTCTATTCTGTAATGGATTCCTGTCAATTTTCAAATATCACAACCCAAAAGAATACCAGATTTGGAGTAACAGGATCTGGGTTCAAATTTTAGCAATGCCACTTAAAGTCAGTCTGACTTTAGGCAAGTCGCTCCTTAAGTTAAGCTCAGTTTAACTGTAAAATGAGTGAGGTTGAAGTAGATGTCCTCCAGGGTCCCTTCTCACTCTAAATTCATAATCTTATGAATGAAAATACGAGGATTCTCACTGAGGATGTTGAAATGAATGTACTATAAGTCATGGGGGAAACTTCAAAGAAGTGTCTGAAAACTGTTTTAACCAATGGTAGCCTTGCTGGCCAAGAGCATGACCTCTCAAGGTGATTAATGTACTTTGAAAAATATAATATGCATTTGGATGCATAAATCTTAAGATGTTTGTTTTTCAAAAAAAAATACGTAGTGTGGTATAACGATTAAGACACTGGACTTGGAGTTAGGAAGACCTGAGTTCAAATCCTGCCTTAGATATTTGGTAGCTGTGTGACACTGTCCAAGTTGCTTAACCTTTGCTATTCAGTTTCCTTATCCGTAAAATGAAGGAGATTAGAATGATGGCCTCTAAAAAAAGCGTTTAGACTCTAAAATCCATTATTCTATGTTATAGTAACACACTGTGCATATAATTTATGGTTGAGAATTTTCCAGGTCTTTTGACAGTGATTTTGAGATAATAGACAAGTTAGAGTAATTGGGTTTTATTTTTTAAGAAACCATGCATCTCTTTTTCTATATTACAAGCCTTTCAAACTTTGTCAAAACCTTTTCTATTCACCCGTGGTTTCTATTGGCAGGTTTCATTTAACATCAAGCTAGCCTCCTACCTCCTTCTTCTTTCCTCTCCTCCCCCAACTCATAAGACTAACGCTGTTCAGGAAGGATCAAAGGAAGTAAAGTTAGGTGTTTGAGAGGAAATAAGGTTGATTTAAGTGAAGTGACAAGGTGAAGTTTTCAGCTCACTATGAGAATAGAGGAGGGTTGATAACTATTAAGGACAAGTCATTCAGAAGAAACTAATATACCTCACAGGAGAAGCCAGAATAACCCGGGGGACAGTCACATTTTTCAATCAAGCGAGCTTGTGGACTTAATGCTGATATAGCCCCTTCTTCAGCTACTTCCATTGAGATCTCTGAAATTCTAGAAAAGAAAAATAAATAGAACTCATTAGCCCAGTAAATGCCTATTCAAAAGCACTTTAGTAAATCCTGAAAGAGGAGTCACATTTTTTTTTATTTTTAGCCTTATGCTTCAACTAGTCTTCCAGCTTAAAAAAAAAAAGAAATTTTTGGTATATGTCTAAATTCCAGGAACTAAGTTAATGGTTTATGGTAGATAATACTTTCTCCAATCCTTATATGGTCTTTTCCCCTATAGTAGAATACACAATTAAAAAATGAAACACTGACTTCGTCATCTGCACGATGTAATGTGGACAAGACAGTTCAATCATTGAGTGAATTTTCCACTTTTTCACAGGCAATTTTCACATGACATAGCCATGGTTAGTTAACTATTCTTGCTCTAGGAACAAGTTTCTCTGTTCCTTTACTTTTAGAATGTTCCTGTTTCTGTTCACTGTTGCTGTTAGCTTCTACTGTGTCTCTATAAGCTACTACCACGTTGTTGTTCAGGTATATCCAACTCCTCATGATTTTGGCAGATACTAGAGTGCTTTGTCCTTTCCTTCACCAGCTCATTTTACAGGTGAAGCAACTGAGACAAGCAGAGTGAAGTGACTTGCTCAAGGTCATACATCTAGTAAGTGTCTGAGGCCAGATTTGAACTAAGGAAGATGAGTCTTCCTGACTTCAGGTGCAGCACTTTATCCACCATGCCACCTAGCAGTTCTGAAGCTACTATGATACCTGATTGCTTTTTCTTCATCAGGGGTGGGGAATCTTGAAGCCACATGTAAGCTCTCTAGGTCCTCAAGTCTGCCCTTTTGACTGAGTCCAGACTTCACAGAACAAATCCGACAAATCTCACCCGTGCTCTAGCTTATAAGCGCTTTCAGGAACTATGTAGGACTCTCCATGTCAGGAGCTCTTAACCTTTTTGGGGTCATGGACTACTTTGGTAGTCTTGGGAAGCCTATGGATCCTTCTGAGAGTAATGTTTTTAAATGCATAAAACACATACACACACAGAACTATAAAGGAAACAATCAAATTGAAATACAGTTATGAAAATATTTTAAAAAATTTAAGTCACACATCTCAGGTTGAGAACTCTTCAATCACGCTATAGGAAATACTGACCTGGAATCATCTAGGTGGTACAGGAGAGAGACAGTTGAACCTGGAATCAGTAAGATCTGGATGCTGGCTGTGCGACCATGAACAAGTCACCTGACCACTGCCTCCCTCTGTTTTCTCATCTTTAAAGTGGGGATAATAATGGTACCTACCTCCCAGTGTTGTGAAGATTAAATGAAATATGTAAAGCACTTTGCAACCTGATGGACACTAGGTATTGTTGCCGTTATCATTACTGTTATTATTATTAGCCTGATGCATGCGTTTTCTGTGTGTAAGTACCTAAAGAAAGCTTCAAGGTCAGTGTTTAAAATGAACAAAACTTAGAAAATGTCCGCTTCACCCTCCCATTTCCTCAACCTGATTTGAAAAGTACTTCTAGATGGCTTTAATAGCTTTATTAGGGGGTGAAGGAAGGGTATGAACATTTTATTCTTAGTGAAAAGATTGGCATCTTTTCCTCAATTTGGAGGCATACATTAAAAACAAGGATGCAGGTCATAAACCCAGACCATTTCATGACTGACTAACGGTACAACATTGAAATCGATTTGCAAATAAGTTTTTAAATGAAACAATGAGCAGCTGTTGCTTTAATAAAATGCACCTTCGGCAAACAAAGAGGCTTGATTTCTAAAACATTATAACAAACACAAGTGGTTTTTTTTAGAAATGGCATTATTCATTCACTTTCTACCATCTCATTAAAGTATCTTCCTACTTTGATAGTAATCACAATCTACACACTGATGGATCAACCTGAAATGAACAATTAGTTGAAATACATATTTTAACTTCTCCTTTCATATTATATTATCCTTGCTTGGAAGGAAAAAAGAGACAAGGAAATCTATTAGGTAAGAAAGGGAAATGCAGACTCCTTATATCTTATTGAGAGTGATGGTCAAAAGGAATAAGGAATAAATGAGGTTACCTCCAGAACTGCTTTGAGATAAGTAAAGCCCACCAGCCTTTAGGCATTTTATTGGTTTAGGAGATATTAGCTTCATCTTCCATTTTCCCTCTCTCTCACATTCATGCACACACCAAACCAGAAAATGGATAAAAAAAATCAAGTGAGGCATGAATGATGACAGCTACAGACATTTCTGCAATATGCCATTTATCTCAGGGGATTAGAGAACCACAGTTTTGCCAACATAAGGGATTTAGCCCACTCTGTCTTCTATTTAAGTGAGCACTAATATGCAAAAGTTTCTGTTCCCTGCAACCCCACAAAATATAAATAAATAAATGGAATAAATTGCTCAACACTTATAGCTCTTTCTATATAGTCCAAATTCGAAGCAGCGAAATATATTTATTGCTCCTATAATACCTGCTTTCCTATACTATGGAATATGCATAAAGTCTTAAGTGAAAATAAAAACTATAATTTATTAGTAAGGAAATGTGTACCTTCCTTTACCAAAATTTATCTTGTTCATCTTTCTGTATATGCCCATTTATGAATATGTCGTCTCCCCCAGACCCTAGCATAGTGCTTGACACATAGCAAGCAACTGACAAATGCATGTTGATTGTCTGACTAGATATTATTCTGAAGGCATTTTAAATGCACACAGTTTCTATATCTCTCCTAACTGTACTGTCTTATGGAAGTAGGTTCATCCTTAATCTCCTTTCTCTTTGCCCCTTTATCCTGAATCTACTGCAGCTTTGTTGCCTGTTCAAGTCACCCTTACTTCATATTTAGGAAGAAGAATGTGATTTTTGTCAGTCAATCAACCAGTGCTTACTATATACAAATTAACATGTTGAGCCCTGGGGATACAAAGAAATGCAAAAGCAACCTCTGCCCTGGAGAAGATCATATTCTAATGGAGGAGACAACATGAAACCAACTGGGTACACCTAAGATATACAGAGTAGATGGAAAGAAATCTGGGAGGTCACTGCCTTAACAACTAGGAGTATTTGGGAAAGACTTCTTGTAGATGGTAGGATTTGAGCAGAGTCTTCAAGGAAGTTAGGAATTCTCAGAGGCAGAGGTGAGGAAGGGGAGAGTTTCAGGGTGGGGTAGGAGAGATGGCCAATGCAAAGGCATGGAGACTGGAGATGGAATATCATATTTAAGGAACTGCAGATTGGAAGCGCTTCTGGATTTTAATTATTTAAAGCTTCAAATGATGCTTGCAATGAAAGCAAAATAATTTAATTAATTGTGAGGTCAAGGAAAAGAATACACAAAAAGTCAATGACCCAGTTTGGCAAAGAATTTCTAGCAAAATTCATAAGAAATGTGAAACAAAATCTATTCTCATCAGCCCCAATAGCAAAAATGGTCTATGTACTACACAGCCATTTAATGCAGTATAGGAAATTTGCATAATAATACACTTACATAATCACAAAGCTACCTGTCGTCTGCTTTAAAGCATCATATCAAAGCAACAAACCTGCCTTTGACTGCTGCCATCTGATCTGTATTTGATAGTAGGAAATAACTAACAATAAAATTGAAAGCACATTTTCAATTCAAATTCCTTTACTATTCCATATTTTGTACAAAATATAATTTCATGTTTTTTTAAAAAAAACTCTTGAGTTTTGAGTAGAAAAACATAAAAAGGAAAATCAAATGAACATGAAGAAAAAAAAGACTGAGAGCTCCTGATTTTTCAACAGAAGTCCCTAAATCACTCTGAAAAGCAATATGGCTTTTATGCAGGAACGGAATTAGCATTTTTGCCAAGTTATGTGTCTAGCATAATGCTAACATTTGAATTAAGCTATTTTTATATTCTGTCTGCCAATGTGATGTTTCATAAAATGATATATTCTTCTTGCCATAGATCAGTAATTTATTGTACTAAACCTTTTACAAACTTCTTGATAGAATTTTCTTATGGGTCATAAACAATCACTTAGAAGTTCAATAAAAGTTTTGAAACAGTGTGGCATAGTGGAGAGAATATTGACTCTGGAGTTAGAGATCCTAGGCTCAAATCCCTCCTCTGACATTTACTACCTGGGTGAGGTGAGCGACGTTTACCACCTTGGGCATATACTTAATCTCCATGGGCCTTAATTTTTTATTATCTACAAACTGAGGGAGATGGATTAGAAGGTCAATCAAACCCCCTCTGGCTCTGGATCTATGACCCTATAATTCTATCTGCTAGCTGTGTGACCCTGGGCGAGTCACTTCATCCTGTTTGTCTCAGTTTTCTCATCTGTCAAATGAGCTGGAGAAGGAAAGAGCAAACCACTCCAGTATCTTTGCCAAGAAAACCCCGAATGAAGGCACGAAGAGTGGGAGAGGACTGAAACAACTCAACAACAGCAATTGTGAAATTATGATAGGCTGAGATGGAAAATGCTATTCAGTATGATCTATATTTTTGCTAATCTTTCCCTTACTCTTAATTCTTAGAGCATAAATATTGCCTATGGTTGTTATATATTACATGTAAGACTTGTCCCCCACTAATGGAGGTAAGCTCCTCCAGGTTTAGCGCTGCCCAAGCCCATATTTCTGTTTCATAGTAAAGTGTTAGACTCGGTAGAAGTAGTGAGTGCAATGAATTGCTTGGGTAGGTTGAACAAAACCTGGTGCCTACGAGAGGAAAGAGAGAATTTGAATCTGTTGCAGACCACTTTTTCTCATTTGGCCTAGTTTCATCAGTGTGATACTTACAAAGCTTATTTTATATCAAAAAGCAAGCCAAGGCCATTAGGAGTGAGGTCCTATGGAGTCTACTCACCGTATTCTCCTTGTTCCTCTCACTACCTTTCTAACTCTTTCTCCTTTGTCATTTGCTGGATCCTGCCTCCCCCTTCTCATTAGTTGTCTCTATCCGCCATGGCTCGCTTTTGGTGTCTCTGCTCTCCTTTCCCCTCTGCTCTTGTCCTAAGGGAACTCATCTGGCTCATATGCTTTCAATTAGCACGTGTATTCTGATGATTACCACACCAAGATATACAGTCATGAATTTCAAACTGATTCTAGTTTCCTATCTATCTCTCCTGCCTTCAGGGCATGTTGTAGCTATATTAGCCATTTCAGTTTTCCTTTGTGGTAGCTCCTTAATTACATATTACTCTCTCCCTGCTCCCTTACAAATCTTCTTTAATGGCAGCTCCAGAATCACCTTGGAATAAGAAATTCAGGTTGCTTTCTATTGTGCAGCTATACATAATGGTTACCTGCTTTGCCGAATGATATTCCCATAAGTAGCCTTGATAAGGATGTAATGAATGTCATAGAGTACATCTAAGAAGTCCTCACGTGTCACCATCCTACTTGTGCGTGGATCATCACCGTAATATTTCCATTCATTCTAAGGACAAAGACAACAAAACACACACGCCCCCTTTAATAGCATCGTATGAAAACATTATTAGCATCTTTATACGATACTGACTAAAACTTTACCTCTGTCATTTCTATTTCATGCCTTGTCAGTTGTCCAATTAGTGGAGCTGCCATATGCCGGGTGATAATTCTAGCATTAGTAGGAGTTCCACCTCGAATTATAACTTGTGGGTTATAGGTAAAAAATCCTGTTTCCTCACGAGCTTCAAAGTATATTGTGTACTTCAGCTTGCCACTATAGGCCATCAACTAATAAAAGGAAAGGAGAAAAAAATGTCTTTGGTATGAGCTTCCAAAAGATACTATCCCAAGTAATTACTTGTATTGCATCTTGTTCAAATTCAAAGTTCTGTTTCTCACCTTCTTCCCTTCAAATTGTTCTGGAAGTTTCCAATAAAAAGGTTCCAGATGGAGATCCTCTCTCACCCGCTCCATGTCTGCAACAATCTCTGGGTTCTGAAAAGCAATTCCTTTGGTGGTTGTGTGTTGGAGGGCTTCATCCACCAGTGGTAGGATGGTCTGTTCAGGTGTCAGTGTTATCTGAAAATAACACCATAAAAAAAGAGGAGTGTGAGCAAAATGAGAATTAATCAAAATGAATCTTGTAATTCTTCAGTGTTTTTAAAGTTCACAACTTTTAATATGCATTTATAATTGAATTATGACCATCACTAAATATATATAAAATAGGTAAATATATACATATATAAATCATATGGAGGCATGCATATATTATTACTATAATGAAATATGTATAGGGTAGGTTTATATATGTTTACATTTATTGTTATATATGTGCATATACAATAATAAGGGGCATATTACCAATTCTATAGTTTGATCCTCAAACCAATACAATGAAAGAGATGCTATTATTTCCCGCAGTTTACAGATGAAGAAAAGGAGACTGAGGGAAGTTAAGGGATTTCCCCAGGGTCACCAAACAAGTAAGTGTCTGAGCCAGTATCTGAACTCAGGTCTTCCTGACCTTAATCCAACACTTTAATTATATCAAAGAAACACATAGAATATGTGCATTTTAGATAGATTATTAGTATATATGTCTTTAACTGTTCCTCTTTACATATATGTCCCAGCTAAACTGGACCACTTTTCATCACCCACTTTTATTCCACCATCCTCAGTCTCCAAGCCTTTGCTAAACTGTCTTCAGTGATGAGGAAGTAAGTGAAAACTCACCTGACAACCTAGATCTGCTTTGCTTCTGACAACTTTGCATCTCAAAAGATCTGCCACCATGAAAGCAAGGCCTACCTAGGCATCTTGCCATCTGTTCTGATACTCTTTCCCTTTTCTTACTGCAACAGTGACCCTCAGACCAAGTGCTCCATAGACCATATCCATTCTCCCATGGGAAAATTAATCCATTTAGTTTTGGATCTCTACTGTAGAATTGAGGTGTGTTCACAAGTGGGAGAACAAGTGAAAACTTACTAATGCTGGTACCAGACTATGTTTCCCATTCCATCTAGACATTCACCAGGAAACCGTCTTGCCATGTTTCCTATCGCCTACTTCCCCCAAACCCAAATTTCCTTCTTTTGCTCTGGAAAGAGTAATTAAATCATTATTCAGGTCCAAAACTTCCTTCAGTGGCCAATATTCCCTAATACATGTTATATAAGAGGTGTGTGTGTGTATGAGAATGTAGAATGTAAACTCCTTGAGCAAAGAGACTGCTAAGTTTTTGTATTTGTATCCCTAGTGACTAGTTCAGTGCCTGGTACACAGTAGGTGCTTAATAAAATTTTTATTCATTCATCTATGCTATTGCCTATATTAGGAATAGATTTCCTGACCATTCCTCATCCCCTCATCTCTTTTTTTAAATTTATTTTTTATTTATTTTGTTAAATATTTTCCAGTTACATGTAAATTTTTTATAACATTTATTTTTTAAAATTTGGAGATCTAAGTTTTCTCCCTTACTCCTACCCCCTCCTCATTCCTTGGGAAGGCAATCAATTTGATATCAAATATACATGTGATGTTGTGCAAAACATACTTCCATATTAGCCATGCTCAAAAGAAAACACAGATAAAATAAAGGGGAAAAATAAAGTTAAAAATGTATATTTCAATTTTTGTTCAGAGTTCATCAGTTCTGCCTCTGGAGGTAGATAGCATTTTTCATCACGGGTCCTTTGGAATTGTCTTGGATCATTGTCTTGGTCATCTTTACAATATTGTTATCACTTTATACATTGTTCTTCTGCTTCTGCTCACTTCACTTTGCATCAATTCATGTGAGTCTACCCAGATTTTTCTGAAACCCTCCTGCTTGTCATTTCTTATAGCACAAGAGTATTTGATCACAACCAATATACCACAATTTGTTCAGCCATTCCCCAGGTGACAGGCATTCCCTTGATTTCTAATTCTTTACCCCCAGAAAAGAGCCACTATTTATGGGCCAGAGGCTTATGGTGCATCTCAAGTACTCAGTGCTGATGGAGCCACATTAATTAGCAATAAGGACATGTTCCTAGAGAGATAGGCTAAACACTTTCATAGTGTTCTCAACAGATCATCATCAGTTAATGCTGAAGCCAATGACTGTTTACTTCAGGTTGAAGTCAATCCCTCCCTAGCAGAAGTTCCAAAGGAAGAAGAGGTTTTGAAAACCATTAAGCTCCTTGGTGCTTGGTGCTGATTCTGTTCCAGCTGAGATGTGCAAGGTAGGGGATCCATCGCTCATATAAAAGATGACTGAAATTTTCCAGGTTATATGGCAAGAGGAGATTAGCCTCCAGGAATTCAAGCGTGCCTCCCTTGTCCATCTCTATAAAGGTAAAGGAAATAGGTTGTCCTGTGACAATCACAGTGGGTTCTGTCTCTTAGTCATTTCTGGTAACATTCTTGCCAGAGTCCTCCTTAATAGGCTTATTCATCCCCTGGAAGATGGTCATCTACCTGAGAGCCAGTGCGGCTTCAGAAAGGGTCAAGGAATTGTCGATATGGTGTTTGCTGTCCAACAACTCCAGGAGAAATGCCAGGAGCAGAACTGAGGTTTGTAGATCTAAGACCTTTGATAGTGTCAGTTGTGAGGGCTTATGGAAAATTATGTCAAAGTTTGGTTGCCCAGAGAAGTCCATCAGCATCGTACATCAATTTCATGATGGCTTGCTTGCTTGGTTGTGGACTCTTTGGAGTCTTGTATTTGAAAGTCAAATTTTCTCTTTAATATCTTGTCTTTTCTTCAGGAATATTTGAAAGTCCTCTTTCATTAAATATCCATTTTTTCCCTTGAAGGATTATACTCATTTTTACTGGGTAGAATATTCTTGGTTATAATCCCATCTCTTTTGTCTTTCGAAATATCCTATTTCAAACCCTCCACTTCTTTAACATGGTAGCTACTAAATCTTGTGTCATCCTGACTGTAGCTTCCTGGTATTTGAATGGTTTCTTTCTGGCTGCTCGAAGTACTTTCTCTTTGACCTGGGTGCCCTGGAATTTGGCTATAATCTTTCTTGAAGTTTTCATTTTGGGATATCTTTCAGGTGGTGATTGATGGATTCTTTCAATTTCTATTTTACCATCTGCTTGTAGGATATTGAGGTCCTTGATAATTTCTTGAAATATATTTAGGATCATTTTTTTAGTCATGGCTTTTGGGTAGTTCAATCATTCTTAAATTCTCTCTCTTTGATCTATTTTCAAGATCAGTTTTTGTTTTCTGATGAGATTTCACATTTTCTTCTATTTTTTTTATTCCTTTGAATTTGTTTTATTGTTTCTTGATGTCTCAAGGAGTCATTGGCTTCCATTTGCCCAATTCTAATAATTATGGAATTATTTTCTTCAGTGAGCTTTTATAACTCTTTTTGGCCAATTCTGTTTATTGAGAAGTGATTTTAGTCAGTGAATTTTTGCACCTCCTTTTCCATTTGGTCTATTCTGGTTTTTTTTTTTAATTTATTTTTGACATGTTTGGTTTTCAGCATTGATTTTCACAGGCATTTGAATTACAAATTTTCTCCCCATTTCCTCCCCCCCCCCACTCCAAGATGGCGTACATTCTGGTTGCCCTGTTCCCCAGTCAGCCCTCCCCTCCGTCGCCCCATTCCCTTCCCATCCCCCTTTCCCTTCCTCTCTCCCCTGTTCCCTTCCCATCCACCCTCCCTAAGAAGTCAAGCAATTCAACATGGGCCCCATGGA
>JAQQSZ010002900.1:0-14606 GCA_028646595.1 Phalanger gymnotis
GTGTTTTGGAAATGAGGCCTTTATCAGTGGCACTAGTTGTAAAGATTTTCTCCCAATTTTCTGCCTCCCTCCTAATCTTTGTTGCATTGGCTTTTTTTTGTACAAAAAAATCATTACAATTTAACATAATCAAAATTATCCATTTTGCATTTTATAATGCTCTCTATCTCTTGTTGGGTGATGAATTCTTTTCTTTTCCATAAATCTGATAGGTAAACTATTCCTTGCTCTCCCAAATTGCTTATAGTTTCAGCCTTTATTCCTAAATCATGAACCCATTTTGACTTTATTTTGGTGTATGGTGTAAGATATTGGTCTGTGCCCAGTTTCTGCCCTACCATTTTCCAATTTTCCCAGCAGTTTTTGTGAAATAGTGAATTCTTAGCCCAGAAGCTAGCCTCTTTGGGTTTATCCAAGAGTAGAAGTCGTTGACTTCTCTCTCTTGTGTATCTATCCTATTCCACTGATCTACAGCTCTCTTTCTTAGCCAGTACCAGGTAGTTTTGATGACTGCTGCTCTATAGTACAGTTTAATATCTGGTATGGCAAGGCCACCTTCTCTAACATTTCTTTTCATTAATACCCTAGATATTCTAGACTTCTTGTTCTTCTTTTTAAAGAGGGTTTAAAATATTATATTTGTCTCATAATGTTCTCCTATTCACGTAACCCTGAGGCAGCTAGGTGTCCCAGTGGATAGAGCACTGGGCTTGGAATCAGGAAGACTCATCTTCCTGAGTTCAATTCCAGCCTCAGACATTTACTAGATGTCTGACCCTGGGCAAGTCAATTAACCCTCTTTGCTTCAGTTTCCTCATTGGTAAAATGAGCTGGAGAAGTAAATGGCAAGACACTCTAGTATTTTTCCAAGAAAATACCCAAATGGGGTCATTAAGAATTGAACATGAATGAAACAACTCAACAGTAACACCCACACTCACGTATATGAGGAACCCCTGAAATAGCTGCCTTAGGTTGAACATACTCTATGGATCTGCAACCATTCAAAAACATACTTCACAATCCTCAGTTTGTTTCCTTTTTCTTTAGTTAGTCAGGTGATGCAAGGAGATTAAAGCAAGACCAAAGAAGGTCTTGTGTGTCTGCCCCTAAACCTTAGGTATAGATATAGAAGCTCTATACATGGTAAAAGCAATGTGAAAACTGGGAAAGCTGAAGGATATTAATGGGATTAAAAGGGATGGGGTAGAGTGAAAAGGGAAATTCTGTGGCAAGGTAGGTAGGTCAGGGATGCAATCTTGTGAATTGGATCAGCAAGTTTAGTTAAAATGTAGTTTAAGTGACGAGTGGTATGTGAAATTAATTCAGAAGATAGGTTGGCATGAGATTGCGAAGGACTTCAGATGTCATAGAAAGAATTTTGTATTTTTTCCTAGAAAGAATAGAGTTGCCAAGGCAAAATACAAGAGAATCAGTTCAGAATGTCAATATCCATGGTAAGCATGATTGTCTTCAGGTTTATGAGCAACGTGTAAGTTGATGGAAGGCAGCAGATGGTAGGAGTAATCCAGTGCTGAGCCTGGCAGGGCAAGGTTTGTGATAATGATAAGGGGGAAAAGAATTCAAAATAAGAAGGCAGTGTGGTGCTGAAGTGATTCACCAACAGATCATGTTTAGGAAGGAAGCAGTGTGCAGCCAGTTAAGGAGTAATGGCCTGGGAAAGAATTAAAGGGTTGAAGACTTGGTGGCCACATCAAGGAGAAAGAAGAGGATTTGAGGTTGCAAAGTAGAGGGAGAAGTTGCTTGACAGCTGATTATGATCAGATAAGGGAATCTCAGAGTTCCTCAGCATGGAAGTGTGGTACATTTGTGGATAGTGAGATCACACATATGATCTTAAAGTACTACAATTTAACGTTTAAACCAGTGTTATTTAACCTTTTTGACTATTAAAGGTACATACACTGGGTGAGAATTATGAGCTGTTATTTCATGGTTGCACAGCCATAGAGAATCTTGAACTTGTATAGCCAGTCAATGACTTACTAGCCTGAAACTTGGGCAATGCACTGGCTTCCTTGTGGTTCTTTGCACAAGACAGTCCCTCCCCCAAATTCCTGCATTTCTGCTGACTAATTCCCTTACCTGGAATTCTCTCCTTTCTTGTCTCTGCCTCTTGGCTTCCTTTAAGTCTCAGCTAATTCCCACCTTCTGCAAGAAGCCTTTCCTTGTCCTCCTCATTCTTAGTGCCTTCCCTCTAAGTTACTCCCAATTTACCCGGTATGTATCATAAGTATATATGGTTATTTACATTTTGTTGTCCCCATTTCACTGTGCCTCTTTGAAAGCAAGGATGTCTTTTATCTTTATTTGTATCCCCAAAACTTAGCAGAACCTTAGTAGGCACTCATTAAATGTTTACTTCCTCAATGACCACACTAAGATATTTGAAAGTAGAGATTAAATTGTAATGAACCTTGCCAGTAATACTTTAAAATATTAAAAAAAAACATGTATTTTAAAATACATTTAATTGATTTTTAAATGCTACATTCAGTGGTCTAACAAACATACCCCCCACCATCATATGCACTTTCTGAAAGAGAAGTAATACATTATAATGCCATGTCGACATTGAGCTCAGAGATATTGTTTAAAAGTAAATTGGTATTAGATGAGGATACAAACTGTTTGTACATTGTTGTCTTTCTATATTTTAACATCAAGGAAACCAATAAAGTGATAAAGGAAACAAAGAAAATTCAAAAGGGACAAAGAAAATTCAAAGGGGACAAAAGGTATTCAGCATCTACTGAGCTTTTAAGTGTGGTGGTAGTTGAGCAATGAGCAATTTTAATTGACCTCATTTATACTCCTACTCAGTTTTAGTAGGGCTTTTTAGCAGGTACTAATATCATTAAAGAATCTGGCCTAATCATTTGGAGTAGAACTAAAAAAAAAATAGGAGGAGATAAGAGGAGATGTTGCTTCTTAATTCTGACAATCAGTGTGGTTATATGGTCCCCAGCAAAGAATATGAAACAACTTACCTTCTGGATGGAATTAATGGGGTTGGATAATGAGAAGATCATTCATTTAAATTGGGAAGGGACCCTAGAGGTGACTTAGTTCAACTCCTACATTTTAGAGATGAGAACATAAGCCCACATAGTTAAGTGACTTGCCCTAAGTAACAGGTGAGATAACACAGGTAGGTGATAGGTGATAGAATTTGAACAGAGGTCTTCTGTGTCGAAAACCAGAACTTTCTTTTATATTTAGCCAGTGGTGCAATTGAGCCGCTTCACACTGGTTTGGTAGAACTGGTACATAATTTTAGGTTGATTTCGGCGAACCAGTTGTTCGTGGGGGCAGCTCAGTTCTGTGGAGAACTGGTTATTAATTCATTGAATCCCACCACTGTGAGTTGAACTATGTACATGTGTTATGTAAAGACTTTCTATGATAGTCTGTTAATGTGGGTATTATAGCTACTTGCTGGAATATTTTTAATGTTAATATTTTTGAAAAAGTCATAGGTTCATAAAGTAGTAAAGGATTTAAGAGGTCACTTAGCCAGCCCCCTGTTGTTAAGCATGACTGAAAATACCGTGAATATTGAAGACAGGTTAGTTTTTTGTCTTTCCAGTTTTTAAAGGTTTTTGTTGCTAGAGATGAAAGTTATTCATATTTAAGTTAGGTGACAGTCATTTGAAGAGTCACTGTAAGAAAAAATATTGTACTTTTTTCTTGAAAGGAGGATTTTGATTTCCTGCAGTGTCTCAGGTCCTTTGTCAAGAGTGGCATTGAAGTGTTCATGCTTTTCTTTCTAGAACATTACCATAAAGTTTAAACATTCTGATTTACCCCTTGGTTGTAAAGAAAGGATGGAAGTACATTGTCTGGAGAAAAAATAATAGTAAAAGCAGATGCCAACCAAAAAGAATGATCAAAGTCTCAAAGGACACCAACATTTTAAGGGAAAAACAAATTATTTTTTAATCTTTAAAGTACGTAAGAACAAAAGTAAGGGCACTCAGCAATGATTATTTCACCTTCTTTGAAGTAAATTAGAAGTATTCAACAGAAAAAAAGAACATTATTGCCAGGAAAAAAGGAAATCATATTAAGATTTTTAAGTGATTTTTTTCTTCAGTTGATGATTATGTAAAAAACAAGCAAGAAATACTTACAAAGTTCTGAAAATAGCAATGGTATATATCCCCCCAAAAGACTTTTATTGTGAATGTTTAATTACAGAACAAAAATTGTGAACATGAGCTAAAATTTGTTTAACCTTGGTTTTGAGAGGTCATTGATTTAATAAAAAATGAAATTTAATTAATAACTGCTAGCATTGTTTAACCAATATAAGAATTATTCCTTGATCCTTACCAAATCACATCCAATATTGTACCTGAAACCATTCAAAGAATGCTTACTTTTCTCCAAAACAGACTAAAATAGTGCAGTTAGCTATAGTTCATGAATTTTAGCTTTATGTAATCATTGATGGCATTTCAAGCATTTACACTTATTTTTGTAATATTTTATACTTTTGTGTACATTCTTATGATTTCTTCCAAATTCCCTGAAAAAATCCTCTCTTCTGTAACACATATAGTCAAGCAAAATAAGTCAATAAATTGGTCATGTCTGAAAATATAACCCTCCTTCCACAGCTCTAATCTATCATCTTCCTAAGTAGATACAGGAGTCATGTGTCACCATCAGTCTTCTGAAGTCATGATTTCTTACAGAATTGATTAGATTTCTCAAATTCCTGTGTGTTATTGATGTCCCTTGAATTATTCCCCTCTTTCTGCTCATTTCACTTGGCAATTCATGACTCTCCAGATTTCTCTCAATTCTTCATATTAATAATTTCTTAAAGAATAATAATACATCATTACAGTCACACATAACACAATTCGTTTAGCCATTTTACAAGTGATTGGAATGTGCTTTTGCTCCAATTTTTCACTACACAAAATGCTGAAAAATAATAAAATGTAAACATACATATGTGTATGTGTGTGTGCATGAGTATGTGTGTGTGTATGTATACATGTGCATATTCCCAAAATTCTTACTGCAATGTTAGTGCTTCACTAAGAATTTTGAGAGTTGTCTGTCTGTATCCTGAGTTTTGGGCCACCATATGTATTGTATCACATACATGCATACATATCTACACACTTTACTTTTGTTGTATATAAGCAGTAGTAGAAGTATAAGCATAGACTTTTAATCTCTTTTAGTCAGCTTAGTGTATATATTTTACAGTGATACCATTGGAATAAATGATTTCAAACAAATGAACAGGTTATTAACAACAATGCATTAGTATTGTTTTCTTTCCCTAAACCCTGCAAAATTTAGAGCTTTATTTCAGTAAAAATCTGGTGTCAGGTAAAACAGAAAATTTATTTTAATTTATATTTCTTCTACCTAGTGATTTGGACCATTTGTTAAGTTATATGGTTGCTTATAATTTGTATTTTTTTTTCCTTTTGAAAACTGCTACTCATGTCCGTTGGCCATTTGTATTATTGAGGTCTTTTCTTTTGCATTTTCCAATGTGTCTGGGATATTCAAACTTTAACAGAAGTATTTGTTGCAAAGTCCTTTTCCAGTTAAGTGTTGTTGTTTTTGTTCAATAATTCAGTCATGTGAGACTCTTCATGGGGTTTTCTTCATGAGGGACTCTTCTTATGGGGTTTTCTTGGCAAAAATACTGAAGTTGTTTGCCATTTCCTTCTCCTTTGGATTAAAGCAAGCAGAGGTTAAGTGACTTGCCTAGGATCACATGGTTAGTGAGTGTTTGAGACCGCATTTGAACTCAGGTCTTCCTGATTCCAGGCCCAGGACCTATCCACTGAGCCAACATAATTTTAACTTCATTGACTTTATTTGTAGAAAAATGTTCAAGGCTAAGTAATCATATTTACCCTTCTATTTTTACTGACCCTAGGTTTCTCTAAACTATGTCTTCTGTAAGTAGAAATAATTTCGATTCCTCTGCCTCTTTCATTTTTTGTTTTATTTCTATAGCTAAAATTTGTAAAACTGTAAGATATTATAGTATCAATAATGGATAATCTTGCTTTACCACTGTTATTGGAAATACTATATTTGTTCATCTGTTATAATTCATGTGAGTGCTTAGTTTCAGATCCATCATGGGTCATAGATTTAGAGCTGGATTGGACCTCAGAGGTTATCTTCTCCAACTCCTTTATTTTTTCAGATAAGGAAACTGAGGACAGGAGAAGTTAATTTATTTGCTCAGAAACACATAAGTATGAAATGTCAGAGTTAATATTTCAAACTAGTTGACTGAAAAAAATATCTATCTCTCCTTCAGTAATATCATCCTACCTCCCAAACCAGGATTTTAACTTAGATTCAATAACTGATTGTTTCAACAATCCAGCTAGCAGCTGTTGTGGGGATGAAAGACCAACACAGGCCCAACAACAAGCATGCTGCCAAAGCCCACGTTCTTTTGATCTGCTTTACTAAGGAAAGCAATGTTAAGGGATTAACAAACTTATTTTAATCCAGCATACAAATATGACTCACTTAGTTCAGGGGAAAAAGCCAGCACCCTGAACTTCAGAGCAGGATACAAACAAATTACAAACGTTGGCAGACAGACCTTGTCTGATTCAAATCCCAATACACAGTTACCAGAGTTTAACAAAGTCCTAACATCCAGGTTATGAACTGGAGGGCTGTTAGCTACAGCTGCCCAGAGACTTCACATGGAGTCTTCATATCACTCATCATCGAGCCACCAAGAATGAGAGCCCTGAACAAAATAGCTCTGTCTTTTCTTCTTATACCATTTCAGACGTCATCAAATGTCATCTGAATGACCACAACTTAGGCTCCTATGATTGGCTCTTGAGTTAGCACCTCCCCTTAGTACCCTGGGAGCTTCACACCCACATAGGCTCAGCAGCTAGTAGGGGTTTGGGCCTGGGGCTTAACACCTAGTAAGACTCAATGAAATACACTGAATTAATCAAAGGAAACAAAAGCCAAACTGTTCAAGGGCACTTGGTCGAACTGAGTGCTAAGAGCCCATTTTGCTTACCAACACACTGATCAACAAGAAAGTCAGGAGTTCTTTCCATTTCATTAGGCTGTCACATTTATTGTTTTCAGTATTAAAGAAGTTTCGTTTATTCCTTTGATTTAATAACTTTAATAGACATAAGTGCTATGCTTCATCAAAGGCATTATTGGATCTATGGATATAATTAAGCAATTTAGTTATTTTTTTATTAATATGTTTTATTATATTCCCAGATTTTCAAATGTTGCATCATTTTTGCATTCTTGGTTGAAGCTAAGTGGTTATAGTGGGTAAATTTTGAATTTATTGCTGTGCTCTTTAAATTAGTATTTATCCAATATTTTTGTATCAACATTCAGTTGTGATAGTAGTACATAATTTTCTTTCTTTTTAAAAATCTTTTCCTGCTTTCTGCATCAAAATCATCCTTATCTTATAGAAGAAATTTGAAAAAGTTCTTTTCTATCTTGATTTTTACAAGCAACTTAAGTAATACAGGAGTAAATTGAGTTTTTCTTTGAACATTTGATCAAATTTACTCATAAGTCGATCTGGCCATAATAGGCTCATAGCCCTGCCCTTTAAACTCCCTTGAAAAATAACATATATTATTAATTTCTTCTTCTTAACTTGGATTTTTAAAATTCTCTGTTTCCAATTCTGTTCATCCAAAAACATGTTTTCTTTGAAAATATTGATTCATTTAAGTTTTTGTTGGCATATTATTTAAAAAATCAAATTTAACATACTTCTATTTCTTATTTACATGTTGTAAATTATTTTTTTAAGTTTGAAAAATTGTTTTTTCTCTCTCACTTAAATTAAATAAGCCAATGGCCTGGTCATTTTATTATCCTTTCCAAAATCTAGCTTTCAGCTATTAACTGAAACAATTTTTGAATAAACTTTTGAAACCCAGTGAATGTATTTAATCCATCAATCTATAAACATTTATTAATTACCTATGCTGAATAAGCCTAGAATTTATTATTTGCCTACTGTGTGACATATGTTTTAAGTATTAGATGTACCAAGAAAAGCAAAAAAAAAAAAAACCAATCCTGGTTCTCAAGGAGCTCACTTTCTGTTGGGGGAAACAACATCAAAACAAGCTATATACAGGATAAATTGGACACAATAGAGAAAAGGCAATAGAATTAAGGGTGATTGGGAAAGGCTTCCCACAGATTTATTTTAGCTGGGACTTGAAAGAAGCCAAGGAAGCCAGAAAGCAGCGATGAGGAGTGAATGTTATGGGAACGGGGGCTGGCCAGCTAAAATGTCTAGACCCCGTGATGGAATGTATTGTGCAAGGAACAGTGGGGAGGATGATGTCACTGGATTACAGAATACATAAGAGTTTTAAAAACTAATATTCTTCTAATGGCTGCTTTGGCTATATACTAAGAAGGCAGTTGGTGGTACAATATATAAGAGTTCTGGGCCTGGAGGCAGGAAAGCCTGAGTTCAAATTTGACCTCAGACACTTACTAGTTAGCTGTGTGACCCTGGGCAAGTCACTTAACTTTTGTTTGCCTCAGTTTCCTCAACTGTAAAATGGAGATGATAATAGCACTACCTCTTAGGGTTGTTGCTAGGATCAAACAAGATAATATTTGTAAAAAAATAAAAATCACTTAGCATAATGTACATAATAGGCACTATATGAATGCTCTTTATCTTAAATCACATATTGCTTCTTTCTTTCTTTGATCAATGAATTCTTTGGAATTATATTAGCCTCCACAATTTCTTCAACTCACATAGTCACAAAATTTGGAAGCCGTAAAGGTCTGAAGAATTAATCTAGTTCAGGGATTCTTAAGCTGGGGATGGATTTCAGGGAATCATTTAGAGGAGAAAAATAATACATCTTTATTTTCATTAACATTTGGTTTCCTTTGTAATCTTGCATATTTTATTTTAAGCATTTAAAAACATTATTGTAAGTAGGGACCCATTGGCTTTATGGACTGCCAAAGAGGTATGTGACACAAAAAAGGTCAAGAACCCTTATCTCATACAGCTCACGCATAAGAGAAATGCCCATTATAACATATTCAACAAATTGTCATCCTTTCTCTACTTGAAGAGACCCAAGGAGGGGGAATCCACCACACAGGACTCAATACCTGTTCTGTTCCCCATCCTCTGGAACAATCTTGGATGAATTGATAGGTTTGGGCATTGTGGTCTCCTATGTAGGGACCCTATGACAGGGACTTCAAAAGCTGCACCTTCCAGTACTGGATGGGGTTACAGAGAGGGGGAGAGAGAATCCCTGGGTATGGGCTCAGATTTAGAATTTTAGCATAATCCTGTTGCTATGACTTTTTATTTGTTTGTTTTGTAGTTGCGAGTAGAGAAGGGATATGGAAGGAAGTATCACTAGTGATTCTCTAAAGAATTCGTTGATCCTTTGTTTCATTTAGTGTTCTTTTTTTAAAAAATCATTCCTGAATCAGTTCTCATAGGAATTAATTCTAGCTCATACTTTTCAGATCATCATCGTTACTATATGTCCCTATTTCTATTGTTGCGGGATAAGTTATACCTTATAAAACTGAAAATATTATAATAATCAGGAAATGTGGTATGGATCACTTAAATTCATTACTGTTAAAATGCAACTTGAGAATAAATCATATTTAGTTGCAATACTTTAGAAGTGTACATACAGTTAGGGTCAACTAAGTGGCACAATGGATAGAGTACAAGGACTGGAGTCGGTAAGACATGAATTCATCGAAGGGCTTGGAATATGACTTTCCGGAGGTCAATGGAGCTAGGATTAAAACCAAGAATCACCTACCCAGCAAAACTGAGTATTATGCTCCAAGACAAAATATGGACTTTCAATAAAATAGAGTACTTTCAAGCTTTCTCAGTGAAAAGACCAGAGCTAAATAGAAAATTTGACTTCCAAACACAAGATTCAAGAGAAGCATGAAAAGGTAAACAAGAAAGAGAAATCATGAGGGACTTACTAAAGTTGAACTGTTTTGTTTTCATTCCTACATGGAAAGACAGTGTGTATGATTCATGAGACCTCAGTATTAGAGTAACTGAAAGGAATATGCATATATATGTGTGTATGTTAATATATATGTGTGTGTATGTATGTATATATGTAGGTATATATATATATGTATATATGTGTATATATATGTATATATGTTTATATATATATGTACAAATAAATAAATATGTATGTATATATAGACAGAGGGCACAGGGTGAATTGAACATGAAGGGATGATATCTAAAAAAATAAAATCAAATTAAGAGATAAGAGAGGAATATATTGAGAGAGGGAGAAAGGGAGAGATAGAATGGGCTAAATTATCTTGCATAAAAGTGGCAAGAAAAAGCGGTTCTGTAGGAAGGGAAGAGGGAGCAGGTGAGGAAGAATGAGTAAATCTTGCTCTCATCGGAATTGACCTGAGGCAGGAATACCATACACATTCCACTGGGTATCTTACCCCACAGGAAAGAAGGAGGAAGAAGATAAAAAAGGGGGGACAATAGAAGGTAGGGAAGATAGGGGGATGAGGCAATCAAAAACAAACACTTTCAAAAAGGGACAGGGTCAAAGGAGAAAATTCAATAAAGGGGGATAGGTTAGGAAGGAACAAAACATAGTTAGTTTTTCACTACATGAGTATTGTGGAAGGGTTTTAAATAATGATCTGCATGTGGCCTATGTTGAATTGCTAGCCTTCTTAAGGAGGGTGGGTGGGGAGGGAAGAGGGGAGAGAATTTGGAACTCAACATTTTAAAAACAGACATTCAAAAACATGAATTCAAATCTGGCCTCCGACACTTACTAGCTATGTGACCCTTGGCAAGTTGCTTAATTCTATTTGCCTCAGTTTCCTCATCTGTAAAGTGAGCTAGAGAAGGAGATGGCAAACTACTACAGTATCTTTACTAAGAAAACCCCCAAAATGGGGTCATGAAGTGTTGACGTGATTGAAAAATGAGTGAAAAAGTCCACAATTAAGATTTGTTCCTCCCCAAGTGAATCCTTTCCCCTGACTCCCCATACTTGCAAGTACTTCTCACCTATAGCAGGAAATCAAAATCAAAGGATAATCCATTTAAAAGTAAAAAATAATTTTAAAGTTTATCAAACCCAGCAATTTACTTTTCAAGATGAGGAATCCTGCAAGGTTGAGCAAATTGTCCAAGGTTATACAGGTCTAAAAGAGGAAGAGTCAAGATTACAACCATGTTCTTTAGAATTCTTTCCATTTTACCATATGGATATGAGATCAAATTTCATGTACATTTTCGTTTAAAAGATTAAGGTACGATTTTAGATAGTTTTTTTTAAAATATTCTTTCCCTCCACCCCAAATTATTTTTCTTGCTCCTTCTTTTCAATCCTTCCCTTCCCCAATGCTTAAAAATGACTGCTAAATTAATTATCTGAAGCTTCTTTTTGGCATTGGCTCACTATTGAAATTTTTGCCCTTATTAAATGCTGGTTATTTAAAGTTCCCTTTTACTTGATGTAAATTAAATGAAGTTTTACTCTAATTTCCCATTACTTGGAACTAGCCAATTGCCTTCTCATCCTTAACTTTTATTGCCTTCCTTTGACGTTTGCCTTATGATATAAAAAGCTTTCATAAATATGAATAAAATACCTCAAACTAACATTCTGTTTGCATACTTCATCTTCGCAGAGAGGAGATTTTGGTGTTTTATATCCTGATGACCGATTAAACTCTTCAGCAGCTTTTATGAATGATTTTATGAACAACTTTGACCAAAGAAACCCAGGAAACAGACAGAAAAGCATGCTACTTTGTGCTATATATCCCTTTGATGCTTTACCAATGATTAAAGGGAGTTAAAGGTTATTAAGAATCAGAATTACTAGACCTTGCTTCATTATATCTATTTATCTTCATTATATCTATTCATCTGTCCATCCGTCCATCATCTATCTATGTATCTATGTATGTATGTATATATCTATGATATACCTCTCTACTTGGCAAGATCAAGTTTTTGCTGCCTGAGCCATTTTCTGATTATCTTTGGCTCCTCCTTGTGATAATTATTTTGTACCAACATCTCTAAGAAGTGATGATATAGTAAGCAATTTTCCTTTTCGAAAATATCTTCTCATTTTTATCCTTTATTCTAATTTCATATTGTTTTTATTGTATTTTCTGCAATAAATATACCATGTTATGAATAGGTAATTCTGAACAAATCAGAACCAGTAAAAAGTCATTTTTTGTCTGTTAAGGTATTCTGAATTTCATATTCTGTGACTTTATTCAGCGCTTATCAATTCTAGCTTTTTCTGATTTTTCTTAAAGAAATGGTCATGATATACAGGTGTGAGTAGCCTACAAGCCTCTGACTCTTCCTCATTTCTTGATCCTGAACCATTTTTCCCACAATTGTTTTCATCATAATCCTCCCCTGTCTCTATTCTCTCATTGAAGACAAATTGTATTAAAAAATATACTTACTAACCTTTGAGAATGTAGTCAAATTCCTCTTAAAATTTCACTGTGTTACCTTCTGCCCCAGTTGCTAGCACTTACAATGAGAATTTCATTTTGATTGCATAAGCTGTAGTCATATTTGTGATTTCCTGCCTAGTCATACTCATTATTAGCACTGCAAGGTAATTTGATCAGGTGTTCTATAAAATAATATTTCTTATTATCCTTAGGTGCTCAGTGAAATCATCTCTGCCACCTTCTCTCCAAGGACAACCTGTGAGTTATTATTTTATTTACCTACAATAACTTTATGGCTTCTGATTTTGTGAATAGTGAGAATTTTAATATGATGTGATTCTGTTCCTCTATCATCCTCTTTTTGGGTCCTTGGACGATGAGTACCCCACAATCACACAAATTGTTAAAGAATTATTTGTAGGTAGTCTAAAAATTGTGTTTAACCTTAACACGTTCTGTTAACCCCCTACTACTGTTTTTTTTTCATTTATTTCAGGGGTTAAAATGAATAAAAATTAATCATTCAGTGGCCAACATGCTGTGGATAGCTTGTGTTTGTCCTTTGTTTTCGAATAGACCATGGCATCACCTTCCCTTCCCTTCCTTCCCCTCTTCCTTCCTTCTTTCCTAAAACCTTAAACCCAGTTCACTCTGAAGCTCATAGATTGGAACACAGTAGGTCCTTGCCCGAGCTCCACTTAATGGCTTTATTTTGGGCCCTCCTGGCTTAGAAAGAAGTCAGTGGTAACTGCTTCTCTTTGGAATAGCAACCCTGAATGTCTTCTCCTCCTAGCTTGAATTTTTTTCCTTTTTTCTAATTAAAGGGACCATCCCTTGCCTCACTTCTTAAAGAGGCCTATTCACTGAATGGGCATTACCTCACTCTAAGTGAGTTGATAAAAGGGCCTTAGCTAAAAGGGCCATTGCGGTGAATAAGATCACAAAGGAAAGCAACACTAGAACTCCAGCCCACACAAGCTAAATGAAAATCAAATTCTTTTTCTCATATTCCACACTTCCTCTAAATGGCACTTTACTGTCCAGTAAGGGAACAAAGACATATACACAAATGCCATTCATTATTGTTCAGTTGTGTCTGACTCTTTGTGATCTTGTGGACCATAACACATCAATACTGTTTAGCAGGTTTTCTTGCCAAAGATACTGGAGTTTTTTTGCCACTTTGCTCTCCAGTGGATTAAGGCAAACAGAGATTAAATGTCTTGCCCAGGTTCATACAGCTAGTAAGTATCTGAGGTCATATTTGAACTCAGATCTTCCTGACGCCTACCCCACCACTCTATCCATTGAGCCACCTAACTGTCTCACAGTATGTATAATATATGCCAAGACATATATACAAATGCCATAGTACAAGGTTAGAACTTTAGGTACATAGGTTAGGTAGCAGATATTCTCATTCATCAAGGAAGAAAAAGCTGAAGCAATGTGAGAAAGCCGAAATATGAAGTAATTAAACCTAGAGGACTGGAAACTGGAGCACTCTGCTTTCTAGAAAAGTAGACAATAAAGTAGATAATATAGGTACATTATAGAATGAAATATGTATGTGGAACTCTAAAGGTATGCATGTGGAAATGAATTGATTTAGTTAAGCACTTTATGAAATAACTTTTATTGTCCAGATAAAAACCTCTCATGCAAAAGATGAGTGGAAAGAGCTTATATGTAAATACAGTCTGCAGGAATAGTAGCTAAATAAATATGTAGATTTAGTCCAATTTTATGCCATTGGCAAGAGGAATATGAAAACGTGATTTATTTTAGAAAAATGGACCTGCCTGTTGCAAGGATGGATTTTCTTTAGGTCATGGAGCAAGAGAAAACAGCATCAATAGCTTGAGCAATCTTTAAAATAATCATTCTAATAATTATTCTTTTTTTTTCTCTGGACTTTTTTTTCTTTTTTTTATTTATTTTTTATTAACATCTTTAGTTTTCAGCATCAATTTTCACATGCGTTTGAATTACAGATTTTTCTCCCCATTTCCACACCCCCCCACTCCAAGATGGCGTACACTCTGGTTGCCCCATTCCCCAGTCTGCCCTCCTCT
>JAQQSZ010002901.1:0-14606 GCA_028646595.1 Phalanger gymnotis
AAAAAAGATTTGCAAATCGCTTCACATATTACAACCCTGGAAGGTAGATACCACTATTAACCCAATTTTCCAAATGAGGAAATTGAGGCTGAGAGAGGTTAGGTGACTTGTCCAGGGATCTGTAGCTAGTAAGTATCTCAGGCAGGATTAGAACTCAGGTCTGCCTAACTCCAAGACTAACATCCTACCTACTATACCACCTGCCCCATTTCTTCATGTGCTATTAATGAATGGAAACTAAGGACCCCTGGAAAAAACAAATCCATATTTATCTAAGATAAAACAGAAAGAAGTTTTTGGTGGTTTTTTGTTTTGTTTTGTTTTGTTTCAGGGGGCATTGTTTTTGTTTTTTACCAAATGAAAGATGAAAAAAAAAAACAACTAAGACTAATTAGAACAAAGTGGAGGGGAAGTCAGCCTATTATTGGTGAATGGCTCAGTAGCCTGACTTTTTAAATGATTCAAATATTTTAAACCCACAACTGATCTATAATAAAGCACTTAACACATTCGTAACCTTTGTAAGCTAAGCATAAATAGATGCTTTCATACTCTCCCGGATGTGATGGTAACAAAAAAAATGAACAACTTTCATGTTATATCTTCTCAAATACAGGACATCAATTCAATTAAGCTATGTTTGTTTTAAAGAAAATGAGTGGGTTCTTTTAATAATATTTTAACAAAACATCTGGATGAATCAATATTTGACTGGATTAAATTTTTGACTATGTATAAATAGGCCTAAGTCTATGGCAGTCTTATTCTGATGCCTTATCATGACATGGGGGTGATCCTGAGTTCTCAATGGTTATTTTAGTAGAGTGCAAAGCTCTGGGACATTCTGCCAAGCAGGGAAGGCTTTGATTATGAGCCTTATGGACCTGATGATAAGATAACAGCTCTGCCAGCTGAGGACCAGATGTAAGAAGCTCAACACTAGGGTGACCCTGAGGTAATGAATTTTTCAGCCCCAAGTACTGTCAAAACTCATCAACAAAGTTGTAGAGGAGTTGTTAATTATGTCAGTGGGAAGCATACCCACACCAAAGAAATCCCAGATGCTTAAACTGTGCCTCTTGTAGTGAAGTGAAAACATAGTTGAAATATTATATGATTTTAAAAAGTGAATATTTAAAATGTTTTAAACCATTAAGATTGAATGGGCATGATTAATTTGTAATGGGTAGATGTGTCCATTTCTAGATTAATGGTAACTGAGTGGCACTAGAAAGTTAATTCAATATTTCATGTTTTAATTATAAAATTGTTTTCTTAGGCACATAACACTATTAAATATAACTTTGAACCACATGATCCAATTTAATCACCATAAATTTTCCCTAATTATTCTAATAATGATATGCCTCTAGCTAGATTTCAGTTCATTTCTAAACTGTGGCAGAGGCAAAATAATAACTGGAGTTAAATGACTAGAACTAGATGATATAAATTACATGCAGTAAAGCCCAAACAAAATTTAAGGCCTATAGCAATGAAGAATTGTAATGAAATGGTATGGGATTAAATGACAAAAAAAGAAGACAAAATACTTACTCCTTCTATTCAAGCCCATCAGGCTACAATCCTCTGGCTAGACATCTTCATTATGCCCCAGAATCTCTTCATCCAGGAAGATTACATCAGTCCTGGACATCATACCTCCAAAGAACCCTATATCCCTGTGGCCCCTCCTTCTGATTGTAGTGTGGAGGGCTCCTCCCAGAACCTCTACTTAAGAGTGCCCAGGCCAGCCATCTCTTCACTGTCCACCAGGCTGCGCAAATCTGGCTGGTCATCTCCACCCTCATCAGCTTCCTTTTATATATTGTCTTTCCCATGAAAATTTAAGCTCCTCAAGGGCGGGGACTGTCCTTCCTTTTGTTTATATTTGTAACCCCAGTGATTTGCATGGTGCCTGGCACACAGTAAGCTCTTAATAAATGCTTGTTGACTGAGTTCTCCCGTCATACTCTTACTGAACTATGCCAGGTAAACAGAAGGCCTGGATGTCAAGGCGGGATAGAATTGCAGAGTTAGTTAAGGAATTAGGTGTTATAATAGGCAATGTTAGATGAGCTAGCATAAACAAGGTTCAGAAAGACAGACTGGAGAGAGATATTAGATTAAGTCAGACTCACAATTTCTACAAGTCTCGAAACAATTAAAGAAGAGTTGAGAATAGGTCAGTCAGTCCATAAACATTCACCAAGCACCTACTATGTGCCAGAAGCTGGGCTAAGCACTGGGGATACAAAAAGAAGCAAAAGATAGTCTCTGTTCTCAAGGAACTCAGAATGGTCAGGAATGTGTGTGTGTCTGTGTGTGTCTGTGTATACTTCTGTGTCTATATGTGTATCTGTGTGTGTGTGTGTGTGTGCCTATCTGTCTGTCTGTGTCTATGAACCCACAATTTCATTGATGTGTGGTACTCCTGGTAAAGAAAGTTTCAATGCTGATCAAGACTTGCTTTGAAGCTTACCTATAGCCTTTGAGAGTTTCTGAGGAGCTTTGAGGCATTACGCAATTTTCCCATAGTCACACAGCCAGTATTCCGCCAACGTGGAACTTGAACCCAAGTTTTTTTTTTTCCAATTCAAATTTGGACTCTATATCCAGGGAGCTGCATTGCCTCTCTTGGATGGCCTATATCATAGCAATTCCATGGTACTAAGTCATGGAGCACTCCATGAGTCCATAGGATATGGATCTATGGCTAGAAGGTGTCTGAGACCTCATTTACTCCAACCCCTTAATGTTACAGACGGGAAAATGGAGTTCTAGAAAGGTTAAGTGAAGGTTAAGATCACACAGGTAGTAAAGAACACTCAGGGTTTGAATTCTAGTCTTGTGGTCCTCAATGGGTAGTTAGGTAGTACACTAGATAGAGTATCAGGCCTGGAGTCAGCAAAATTGATCTTTGTGTGTTCAAATCTGGCCTCAGACACTTACTAGCTGCGTGACCCTGAGCACCTGTTTGCCTCAGTTTGCTCATTTGTAAAATGAGCTGGAGAAGGAAATGACAAATCCCGCCAGTATCTTTGCCGAGAAAACCCCAAATGGGGTCACGGAGAGTTGGACACAACTGAACAACAACAAATATTAATGATCATTGATTTCCTTTCTTAAAACTCACCATACAACAAGGACCTATGATGTCATCTGTGTGAGAGCTTCCTTCATAAAAACAGACAGCGCTTACAGTCTCAGAAAACTTCCGGAATCAAGAGAGTTTAAGTGACTTGTCCACGGTCACACAACTAGTAAATGTCAGATGTGGTTTGTAGACCTAGATTTTCCTTATTCCAAGCTTAAGAAGCAAGCAATACATTATGCCATGTTCTCTCTCAAGTGTTCACAAACCATCTCTTTAATATGTTCTAGAATTTTTCTAAGAAAAAAACTTGTATTAAGGCTAGTATATTTTAAAGACCATCATTATTCTCTTTTTCAAAAGTCAGACATCTGCTCATATCCAGTTTTTCTAAGTTACACTTCCCAATTTCCACAATATTTCAAATGCCAAAAATGATTCAGTAACCATGTCTGCAAGTTATTTTAATATACTTCTATGTAGTTATTTTGTTATGAATGATCTGAGCCCTTGACTTCAGATTTCCTGAGTCTGCAACTGATGACATGTCCTCTAGAAAGCGTGAGTTGAGAAATCCTGAAGGAATTGTAGTTTATAATCCCTTGACTGCTAAAGGGAGACTCAAACTGTGTATGTCTTAAAGCCTTAAGGTCCTCATTAATCTACTATGTTTGAGAGTGGGAGAGTGAGACTTTAGGAATTTGGAAAAGCAAAAATCTCATAGCTACTAGATAGATACTAAGCATTTTATAATGCATCATGTTCTCTGGTTAATAAGTACTTTTTATCTACTTCTTAATTCTATATTGAGAATAAAAACACTATATGTAGCATTCCAATATGTGTGAATGCTTCTGATGAGTACCAACTCTGTTGTGCCAAGGTCACATGATTAGCTCTCAACAACAACAACAACAAAAAAACAAATTGAAATTCAAAACCAAGAAGGGTTACCTAGCAGATGGGGGCTCAGAGCTAGTTTCGATCAGGTAGGTTCACAAATCCATTATGCCCTAAACTCAGAGTAGAAACACCTTGTAGAAGCAAGCAGAGCTGAGAGGAGGGAGACAAGGAGGTAAAATGTGGCTGACTCTAGTAACCACAGAGAACATTGAAATGACCTGGCTCTTTTGCCGCAGTAGGACATGGACAAATCTCTAGGTTACCCACAGGAATTACTAGTGAGTAGCTGTTAGCTCCATCTGGTGGTAAAATCTGCATGAGGACAATCCTATTCCCTACTACAGCATAAACTTTTAGGAGTCCAACTCTGCAACTTGTTTCATTTTTGTATCTTCAACAATTTGCAGAATACCTTATAACTAGGAGATATGTAACAAATGATTGATGAATCAAATTAAATTCATTTAATTATTTATCTTATCTGTCTCTGTGTTTAGTCTAGTGCCTTATACATAGTTGGCATTTAGTATATGCTTACTGAATTGTTCAATTAAATCTTGAGGGATCTTTACTAGACGCAGCCTGCCCCTATCACTCTTTATTTCATCAGAGATCATCTTACTCATCACTTATGTTTATTGACTGTTCCTTGTGTGAGTGTTTCAGACAGGGAGTGCAGATTCTTGTACTCATCCAACAAGGTATAGCTGACAAGTGGAGTAATTAAGAATGGACTAAATGCAAACCACAAAAGCAGATAGAAACAAGTGAAGGATTGTGGGGCAAAGCAGATTGCTTGCTCTTCTAGCAAAAGAAATCTGCATTGCTTGGATCAGGGGATATGACATGGGTACAAGTTGAAGTGGCCCACTGACTGATAGGCATCTTCCTCAGGATGGATATAGCTCGTTGCAAAGCACTGTCCAGCAAGTCCAATTATTTCACAGGAGCAAATGGCCAACAACAGAAGCTTTGCATTAGCGCCAAGATAACTGGCTTCTGTGCTCTAGAGAAAAACATTTACTGCGTGACTGGAAACAGCAACGAACTTCAAAATGATTTACTCAAAAGATACATAAGTAAAACCAATGAGTCAGGGAAAAAAGCCAAATGAAGGAAATGAGGGAAAATAAATCTATAGAAATGACCTTCCAATGTTACCCAAAACATCAGATGTTTCAAAGATAAAGTAAAGACTAGAAAGATTTGGAGATATTACTTTTGGCTGGAAGAAATAAAAGAAAAAGAAAGACTCCAAATTGGATCTGAAGGTTCTGGGGAAGAAAAGGCTGAAGATTAAATCTGATTTCATTCTCAAATCCTTCCTCTCACTACTTCCAGTCCCCTCAGAGCATTAGTTTAGATTCAATGGCATACTGTGACTGAAAACCTTTCCTCTGACAAGACACAAATTATTTCTCTCATTTTTGTGATTTTTAATGCCACCAGCATCAAATTGGTAATATTATTTCTAGCTGATCACACCTGAGAAGAGATGTGAAAAGACACATGCTAATTAGGTTTTAAACAAGCTGATTGGCTGTGAAATAAAAAAAAATTGGCTTCCAAATTTACACTGATCTTCTCCATTTCTTACTGAATGAAACAAGAGGCTACAATGAGGATTGCTACATCAAAACCTTAAGAAATAGGTGCCAAGGAGCCCTCAAGAAGCACAGGGAAGAAGAAGAAAGAAGAGAAGAGGAAAAGATGAAGAAGAGAAGGAGAGAAGATGAAGAAGACAAAGAAGATGAAAAAGATGATGAAGAAGACGAACAAGAAGAAGATGAACAAGAAGACGAAGAAGACGAAGATGAACAAGAGACGATGATGAAGAAGAAGAAGAAGAAGAAGAAGAGGGTAAATGACATCAATATATATGGATTACCTCATTTACAAATGAAAGACCATCTCTATGAGATATTGATCCATCTCATTCAGATTATGCAGGGTTCAAAAATGAATCTGACAATGAGCACAAAAAAGCAGGCAACCCTCTCATCACAGTTCTTTGTTCAAAGGTAGTCATTAGCATAGATTAAGGGGAAAGAGCTATGTTTCTGCACAGGATGCTCCATTGGTAGTTGAGAATAACTGACCTGATCTTATTACACAACCAGTTGGCATCTTGGACATGGGCTGGGGAGTTATAAATGAAGGTCTTCACAGCCAGAATTGTCTCACTACTCTACCAACACAGCTCTCTCCCACAGCAGGAGTCAACAGAAGCCTGCAATTGTGAGCAGGTAGTCATGATGGTGGTGACTGTGTGTTTATAAGTGCTTAAGTATTCAAGTCATTTTTAAAGGCTTAAGAAAAATGAGCAAAATTTTAAAAAGAAATACAATTTCTCTAAATATAGCAATACACTTTCATTTGTAAGTTGTTTAAAGATTTCCTCTCAGGGTAAAAATGTGTGTAACTGTTGTTTCTAACTTTGCAAACTTTCAGGAAATATGATTTTCTGTTTTAGATACTTTGGTCAAGTCACTGTTAGGCTATTTCTGTGGGGATGATCCCATGAGGTCTCAGATATTGTCAGAACATACAAACCAGGAACATTTTCTGAATGCATGAAGGGAATAAAGCCACCATTTTATCCTTGGTCTATAGCAGTTTTTTTTTTATGATTTGGATGGCTTCCTTATTCTCTCTACCCAGGTAAGCCTCATGTTAGGAAAGACCCACACATCAAAGTTCCAAATTTACTACACAGTTACACAGTTTGAGGGTGATTATTTGTAACAAAAAAAGATGACTCACCTTTGTAGTGGGGGCCAAGGAAGGAGGAAAAAAATTTGACCCAGATGAGTATTAAATCACCTGTGAGTTCTGTTCACATAGCCATAGCAAGTCCTAAGTGCAAGAAGATACTCTGTATAGAAGATTGTAAATAAAAACAGAAGTTTTTTGTATTAGCATGTGTACATAGAGAGGTATATTGTGATATTTTTGCTTGCTTGCTAAATGCCCAATTTATATAAATATGTGTGTGCACATATATAAATGGTCTATTTGAATATATATTTTATCATGCATCATGTTCTCTATATGAATATGTATTTTTCTGTATATACATATATTTATCTCCATATATGAGATCTATATATGCAACTCTCATCTTTCTCCTGAGCTCCAGGCCTAAATTACCAACTACCATTAGAATATTTTGAATTGGATGTCACCTTGGATATCTCAGTATGTTCAAAACACGTTTGTTATCTTTTTGTCAAAACCTCTTCCAAATTCCCCAATTACTCTAGAAAGAAGGACTATCTTTCCAGTAACTCAGGTTTACAACCTCACTGTCATTCTCTAGAGATGTGCTAACTCTCTACCTATTTGCCTTAGAAGGTTTTCTATAGCAATTCTTCCCCTACACTCACCAGTTCCTTATAGAACTATATGTATATACAAGATAATCACCTGGAAGGCCATGATTGTCCCCACCACCACCATATGTGTTTCATTTAACTTTCAAGAATAAGTACAAGCTGGCCAAGACGATGGCTAGAAAGCAGGGACTTGCCTAAAGCTCTCCCCCAGAACCCTCCAAACACCTATAAAAATGTCTCTGAACAAATTCTAGAACTGCAGAACCCACGAAATAGCAGAGGGAAGCAGGGCTCCATCCCAGGAGAGCCTAGATGGTCACTGGGTAAGGTCTATCGCATGGAGCTGGAAGTGGAGGGGAGCAGAGCCCAGTGTGGGCTGCTCCTGGACCAACCAGACTGGGAGCTGGGTGAAATAGGCCCTAGCACCCTGATTCAGTGAGCTACGGCAGTTACCAGACTTCTCAACCCACAAACACCAAACACAACAGAGAAGGGTAGTGGGAAAAAAACTGCGGGGACAGAGTGAAAGGAATTCACTGTTTGGCCACCACCCCCAGGGAAGTGGAGGTGGTGCAGCTACAAAACTACAGCTGCAGTTGCTTCTGGCCCCAGGCCCATCTGGTGGGAGGAATTAAGTGGCAGATCAGAGAGGGAGTGCAGAGCATGCTTAGATCTGAGTCGTGGTCTGGGTTGGCGATTCTTGGGGGAGTAGGAGCGCTGGTGTGGCAGTGCTTGCTGTGTAGAAATAGCTCTGAAAACAACAGCAGAGTCCCTCAAGCTTGGCACAAAGTACTCTATACTCTACAAGCAGTCATACCCCGACAAAAACCTCAAGGGTCAAATAGTTGGCTGAGAACAAGGCCAGGCAGTGAAAACAGACCCAGATTCAGACTCAGACTTTGGAATCTTTCTTTGGTGACAAAGAAGACCAAACATACAGCCAGAATAAGTCAACAAAGTCAAAGAGCCTACATCAAAAGCCTCCAAGAAAAACATGAACTGGTCTCAGGCCATGGAAGAGCTCAAAAAGGATTTGGAAAAGCAAGTTAGAGAAGTAGAGAAAAAATTGGGAAGAGAAATGAGAGTGATGTGAGAAAACCATGAAAAACAAGTCAAGTCAATGACTTGCTAAAGGAGACCCAAAAAATGCTGAAGAATATAGCACCTTAAAAAATAGACTAACTCAAATGGCAAAAGAGCTCCAAAAAGCCAATGAAGAGAAGAATGCCTTGAAAGGCAGAAATAGCCAAATGGAAAAGGAGGTCCAAAAGACCACTGAAGAAAATAATACCTTAAAAATTAGATTGGAGCAAGTGGAAGCTAATGACTTTATGAGAAATCAAGATATTATAAAACAGAACCAAAAAGTGGAAGACAATGTGAAATATCTCATTAGAAAAACCACTGACCTGGAAAATAGATCCAGGAGAGATAATTTAAAAATTGTTGGACTACCTGAAAACCATGATCAAAAAAAGAGCCTAGATATCATCTTTCAAGAAATTATCAAGGAGAACTGCCCTGATATTCTAGAGCCAGAGAGTAAAATAGAAGTTGAAAGAATCCACAAATCACATCCTCAAAAAGATTCCAAAAAGAAAACTCCTGTTAATATTGTTGCCAAATTCCAGAGCTCGCAGATCAAAAAGAAAATTCTGTAAGCAGCCAGAAAGAAACAATTTGAGTATTGTGGAAACACAATCAGGATAACACAAGATCTAGTAGCTTCTAAATTAAGGGATCGAAGGACTTAGAATATGATATTCCAGAGGTCAAGAATCACCTACCCAGCAAAACTGAGTATCATGCTCCAAGGCCAAGTATGGATTTTCAATAAAATCAAGGACTTTCAAGCTTTCTCAGTGGAAAGACCAGAGCTGAATAGAAAATTTGCCTTTCAAACACAAGAATCAAGAGAAGCATGAAAAGGCAAACAAGAAAGAGAAATAGCAAGGGACTTACTAAAGTTGAACTATTTTGTTTACATTCCTACATGGAAAGATGATGTGTATAATTCATGAGACCTCAGTATTAGGGTAGCTAAAGGGAATATACATATGTATATAGACAGAGGGCACAAGGTGAGTTGAATATGAAGGGATGAGATCTAAAAAAAATCAAATTAAGGAATGAGAGAGGAATATATTGAGAGAGGGATGAAGGGAGAGATAGAATGGGGTAAATTATCTTGCATAAAAGTGGCAAGAAAAAGCAGTTCTGTAGGAAGGGAAGAGGGGGCAGGTGAAGGGGAACGAGTGAATCTTGCTCTCATCAGATTTGACCTAAGGAGGAAATAACATACATACTCAGTTGGGTATCTTAGCCCACAGGAAAGAAGGAGGAAGGACATAAAAAAGGGGGGATGATAGAAGGAAGGGCAGATAGAGGGAGGAGGTAATCAAAAGCAAACACTTTTGAAAAGCGACAGGACCAAGGGAGAAAATTGAACAAAGGGGGATAGGATAGGAAGGAGCAAAATATAGTTAGTCTTTCACAACATGATTATTGTGGAAGGGTTTTGCATAATGATACACATGTGGCCTATCCTGATTTGCTTGCCTTCTTCGGGAGGGTGGGTGGGCAGGGCAGAGGGGAGAGAATTTGGAACTCAAAGTTTTAAAAGGAGATGTTCAAAAAAGAAGTTTTTACATGCAACTAGGAAATAAGATATACAGGCAATGGGGCATAAACATCTACCTTGCCCTACAAGAAAGTAAGGGAAAAGGGGATGGGCAGGGGAGCGGGATGACAGAAGGTAGGGGTGACTGGGGAATGGGGCAATCAGAATATATGCCATCTTGGAGTGGTGGGGAGAGGGTAGAAATGGGGAGAAAATTTGTAATTCAAACTCTTGTGAAAATCAATGCTGAAAACTAAAAATATTAAATAAAAAATTTAAAAGAATAAGTACAAGCCAGGGTACCCCCTCTTTGCGTCTTTGACCAGTTATAACTCCCAAAGACATTGAGACATAGATCTAGAAGAGTAGGTAAAAAATGGTGACATTTCCTCATTAATTGAAATGCTGGAAAGTCCAAAGCAGACACTGAGAAATATGAGACTAGAGATAATCTCCTCTCTCCACCTTTCCTCCCCAAAGTGGGAAGGAAAGATGGAAGGAAGGAAGGAAGGAAAGAAAGAAGGGAGGGAGGAAAGGAAAGTAGTAAGGGAAGAAAGAACCATTCATTAAGTACGTACTATGTGCCAAGCACTAGGTAAAAGCTTGCAAATAATTATCTCACTTGATCCTCACAACAATCCTAGAAAATGTTTCAGGTATTATTATCTTTATTTTTTTATTTGAGTTTATATTTGAGTTATTTGAGTTTATATTTGAGTTGTATTTGAGTTTTATATTCGACTTTATATTTGAGTTTTATATTTGAGTTACATTTGAGTTTATATTTATAATTTGAGTTATTTTTATATTTGAGTTATATTTGAGTTTATATTTCAATTATTTTTTATTTGAGTTTATATTTGAGTTATTTATATTTGAGTTTATATTTTTTATTTGAGTTTTATTTATATTTGAGTTAACTGAGGCAAGCAAAGGTTAAGTGACTTGTCCACAGTCATATAGCTAGCTAGTATAGGCACAAAGACTGATATTATAGACAGTGCCTTTCATCATGCTCATGCTCATGCCTGGCAAGACTTCAGGAGTACTCAAACCCAGGTAAGTCATAAAAATTATGGGGAGAATAGAGATAACAGAGATCTAGGGCAAAAGGCATCTGTGCCTTTAATTAAGGACTGGCTGACTGTGGAGCCTGTACCATTGATATGTTACTATATTAATGTAACACAAGGACCTGTATGCTTGCAATTCCATTTCTATGATAAATGAAGTATACTATTTTTCACTGGGGTACAAATTAGAGATTAGAGGCACTAATTGCCCCTCATAACCTTGGCAAAGACCAACCATAAGGGCTACTCTCAGTGTAATAGGTTTTTTGTCAAACTAATACAACTATTTGAAGGTATTAATCATGGTGTCTCTATAGAAGTCACACACCTTTTGAAAGGAATTTGATTTATAAATATCTATTGCATTAAAGCAAGTTTCATGTGCCATCATATGGAAGAATTATACTATATTGCTGGTGGTTGGTTGATCCCAAACTTACTATCTCCTCTTCTGGAATACATCAATACCTCTCTGCCAAAGTGATGTGTTGTAATGTTAATGGGAGGGCTGTAAGATCTTCTCTGCCCATTAATAGGCCTCATGTGGAGCCCATTAAGGGAAGCATGCTTATAGGAAGGCTTGCACACCTTTTGTTAATAAGCTAATTAGTCAATGAGTGGGGTTGTGATGCCTTCTGTCTCTGAGCCTATTAGCTGAAAGAGTATATATTGTGAGAGGTGAACTTTTGCTTTGGGGGCTTGCTTGTGAGAAAGATATTGTGATTCTCTGGTTAAGACTTGGAGTGGCTGTATGTTCAGAGCTCCCAGACTCCTCAGAGGTAAAGGCTCTCTCAATTCAATGGTGGATATAAAGCTTTGATTCAGACAGTAGAGCCCTGTCTGTTGGTCTTTATTTCTCTTTTCTGTATTTCTTGTGTTTGTATTTTATGTGAATAAAAAAGAAAGATTGTTGTCCCCTGAAACAGCTGTCTTTCCTTAGTGAAGCAGATAAGAGAACCTACGCTAGCAGCTATCCTGGGTATACCAGGTGTGGTTGCTGTTACATGGTATACAAGTGGTAGGTGTCCTTTGTTCAAATTTGGTGCCAATTTCAAAGAGTGCCAGCAGCAGGAAACATTTTGTGAAGAGATTGACCATTGTGGCTTCACAATTGCTGAGTTGGAAGCTTCTGTCCCCATGAGTCTCTTCAATTTCTAAAGAACCCCAGGGGCTCAGAACAAATGTCATCTTCTTTGAGGCCCTGTAGAGTGTAATACCATCTTCCCAGTCCATCAGGCTCATAACTTAAGAGTCATCCTGGTCTCCTCACTCTCTCCCATACCCCATATCCTAACTGTTTCCAAGGTCTGTCAGTTTTACCTTTATAACATCCTTTGAATATGCCCCCTTCTCTCCTCTGACACTGCCACCAATCTGCTCCAGGCCCTCATCACCTCACATCTTTACTACTGCAATAGCCTGTTGGTGAGTCTGCCTGTCTCAAGTCACTCCGCACTCCAATCCATCCTGCTTTCTGTCACTAAAGCGATTTTCCTTAAGCTCAGGTTCAATCATGTCAAGAAGCTGCAGGGGCTCTCTATTGCCTTCAGGATCAAACACAAAATGCTCTGTTTGGCATTCAAAGTCTTTCATAACCTAGCCACCTCCTACTTTTCTTACACTTTACTCCACAACCTGTACTCTTTTATAAAGGGACACTGACCTTTCTGGTGTCCTTTAAGTCCAAATGAGAATCGCACTTTTATGGGAAAAATCTTCCCCAATGCCTCTCAATTCCAGTGCCTTCCCCCTATTGTATCCCATTTATCTCATATATAGTTTACTTTCTATGTATTTGTTTGCATGTTCTCTCCCCCATTAGATTGTGAACTCCTTGAGGCCAGGGACTGTCTTTTGCCTCTTTTTGTACCCCCAGTGCTTAGCATAGTGCCTAGTATATAAAAGTCACTTAATAAATATTTGGGGACTGATTGAACTAATGATTGAACTTGGAACTAAAAAGTCCAAGTTGAAACTGGTTTAGAAAAATGCTTCTTTTGTTTTATTGTTGCTGCTATTGTTTGGTTCAATTCATAAATCAGTAGTTCGATTCAATGAAATTTAATTTTCAAATTATGTTATTTAATTTGATTTATTTATTACAAATGTTTTATTATTTGGATTTATTATTTATTAAGAAAAAACACTATGCTAGCCACTGGGGAAACAATGATAAAAGCAAGATAGTTTCTACTCTCCTGGGGGAAAGTAACATGTACACAGATAAGCAAACTCAAAACAGAAATAAAGTAATATGGAGGTAGCATAGCACAGTGCTATAGAGCATTGAGTTCAAATGCAGCCACAGCCACTTATAAGCTGCATGAATGTGAGCAAGTTACTTAATTTCTCTGAGCCTCAGTTTCCTCATCTATAAAATGAAGTGGCTTGACAGCAGGGACTTCTAAGGTTCTTCCAGCTCCAAATTTGTCGTCATATGTTTCAAAATACAAAGTATTTCTGGGCAGGGGGTGAGAGTACTAAAAACTAGGGGAAATCTGGAAACCTCTGTTAGAAGAAGTGTTACCTGAGACAAGTCCAGAATGCAGCTATAATTCCAAGAAGCTCAGGGGAGTGAGAAGTACATGCATTCCAGAATGGGAGGCAGCCCATGGAGATACAGAGAAGGCCAGTGGAACATCACAAATGGGGAGCAGCAAACTGGAACATGGCATGTCTGATGGGGGAGAGTATGGAATTACTCTGGAAAAGCAGAGTGGAGCCAGGTCAGGGAGCATTTTAGATGCCAGAGCAGTTGAGATTTCATCCTAGGGTCAACAGGATACTGAAGCTCTTGGCATAGGAGTGACAAAGTTAGACTTCTGATTTAGGAATAGTAGAACTGAATGAGGTCTTTGATGTTCCCTAGTCCAAACTCCTCATTTTATAAATGAGGAACCCCATGGCCACATGAAAACAGAGTCTTACCAGAGCTCTCTCACAAGTTCTGTCAGATTACTATAAAAAAGTGAATTTGAGCAGATTTGAGAGAGTTAGAAACCACGAGAAGTCTGAGTGGGGCAGATTTCCTAGCCAGGAGAGTCCAAAAGGCTAAAGGAACAAATCTGTAGGCCGGGAGAGAGCTCGGCATGCAGAGCTGCTCCAGACAGGACCAAAGCAGAAGCAGCTGGCCGGGAAACCCGCGTGGGAGACAGGCTGGGGGAAAGCCAGGTGTCCGAAACCAGCGGAGATCCCTAGGCCTCCCAACACAGGATGGAATTCTGTGGAAGTGAGGAGAAGCAGCACAACACCACCGACCATGACATACCAACCCCTGAGGCTTGCAGTCCAAAGGTTGAACTTCCAGGAGACATAATGGCCAGGTAAACAGCTCTAATCCCTCCCCTCCCCACCCAGAGAATTCTTGGGGGTGGGGGGAGAAAGAACGCTGGAACAGAGGAGATAGAAGTGGGGCTTCAGTGGCAAAGTAGTGGGAGTACCTGAGTCCCAGAGGAGCAGATCCAGCAGGGGTCAACACCAGGGGTCCAGACATGCTCTTGCTCCCCTAGGGGAAGTGTCAGACACCCAGCTTGAACAATAAAGAGCTGAGACCATTGCTGAAGAGCAACAGTACTGGAGGG
>JAQQSZ010002902.1:0-14605 GCA_028646595.1 Phalanger gymnotis
AGATTCTAGTTATCAAAGAGAAATTGTTGTTACACTCTAGAATTTGGGTAGGAAAACTGTACAATTTTGTAAAAATGATAGGATAGTTCAAGTGATTATTATCCCCTGTGAAAAAATACCCTTTGTGAAAGCCGACCCTCCTCCTAAAACAACTACTAGAGGAGCAAATGAATCTTGCTCCATTGATAGAATAAAATTGAGAGCCAAGATATGGGTAAAACGGAAGCCAGATGATATTCCAAAGGCTGCAGAAGTCATAGCCCATGGGAAGGATAACACTGTAACAGTTGTCTATTCAGGGGAAGATAATTACCAAAGTGTACCCCTGAACCATTTCTTTTACCGTGAATAGGACTACCGTGAATAGTCTCCAGAAGTATGGCTGATGCTGATAAATGCCGCAAGCCACTCAGAGGGAAGGTGATCTTGTGAAAGTTTGTATCTGGGGAAAGGCTGGGAGGACAATCTTAGTCTCTAGGTAGGATGGGATCCTCTTTGTTTAGTTTTCCCATTGCGTTCCCTCGTACATCTCAGGAAAGGCTGGGAGGACAATCTTAGTCCCTATCTAGGATGGGATCCTTTTACCTTAGCTTCCTCATTGTGTTCCTTTTGAAAAGAAACATTTCCTACCTGAGTTAGGCTATGGGATCAAATTCTTGAATAATTGGTGTCTCAACCAGAATGGGGGTGATTTTATTTGAAGTATAATAGCCCATACTTGCTTCCTCTCTTGTTCTTTGTCTTGGTTTAACTTGTTGTTAGTTCTGTCTCCTTTAGGCTTAAGCACCCTACACTCTCCAGTGACTGCCTAAGCGTGTAGTATTCTTGGAATTCCTGCCAGCTCACTAAAGAACTGGCCTCTGGAATGGGACGCCTGGGGCAGGGACAGCTCTACTTCCAATTTCAGCAGGAAGAAGCTATGGAAAATGAGACCCTCGCCACTTGCTCCAAGATTTTGAGCCCCAGTCATTCGAGAGGGGGTGAATGATGATACTGTTCTCTCTACTTATTTTGTATTTTCCTGGCTGTATTGTTTTTATTATTACGGTGTTATTGACCCCCCTTCCTTACATAATGGGTAGAAAGATCTAGGAGTGGACATTGAATTGTTAACAAATATTTAGGGAATGATTGATTTGAAGAGATTATCTTGCTGGGACCTAGGGGTGGGTCATGTTTGTATTGTAAACAAACATTTGAAATATTCTGTATATAATGTCACTGAATGATATGTTTTGCTTTGTTGTGAATGATATGTTTTAGTTTCCTTCGTAATTGGGTCAATGTATGTTCTAGGATACATGGCTGATTAAATTATGTATCCCATAACAAGGGGTGGAGTGTGTTGTTAAGCAAAATTGTCTCCTTAGCATGGCTTTTGTTTCTTTCGAGTGGAAGTACTTTCAGCTGTTAAGTGCTAAGCCCCAGGCCCAAATCCCTGTCAGGTGTGAAACCTGTGTGGGTGTAGATTAATGACTTAAGAGGGGCCAATTCGGGAACCAATGGTCGCTAGTTGTTGAGGCAGGGCTTGAGAACGCCAGAGGCTCGGCTGGGAGGAAAGGCGAGCCCAAAGACAACTACAGTGGAGGTGGAAGCTGTGGAACATAGAGCTAGTGAGCAGACACACAGATTCCAACACAAGAAATTTGGGACAAAGGGGGCAGAGCTAAGATGGTGGCTGTAAAGCAGGGACTTGCGTGAGCTGCCTGCCAGGTCCCTCCGTAAATCTATAAAAAATGTCAAATTCTTAAAACTACAGAGGGAATCAGGGCTCCAGGCCAGGACAACCTGGATGGTCGCTGGGTGAGGTCTATCATACATGGAGCTGGAAGCAGAGGGGAGTGGAGCCCTGCATGGGCAGTGGTGGAAGGACCAACCAGACCAGGAGCCAGTAGCAACAAAACCTACCATCCTGAATCAGTGAGCTGTGGCAGTTACCTGACTTCTCAACCCACAAACAAACACCAAAGACAACAGAGAAGGTTAATGGGAAAAGCTGCAGGGGACAAAGTGAAACAAGGACTTTGCAATTCTGCCACTGCCCCCAGGGAATTGGGGAAGGGGGAAATTGGGGAGCTATAGAACTATGACTGCAGTTGCTTCAAGCTCCAGGGCCACCTGATGGGAAGAATTAAGTAGCAGAACAGAGCTGGATTGCAGAGCCTGCTTAAGATCTGTGTCAGGTCCAGGTTGTTGGTTCTTGGGGAAGGAGGAATGTTGGTGTGGCAGAGCTGGCTTTATATAAATAGTTCTGAAAACAGCAGCACATCCCCTCAAGCATGGAAGATAATACTCTTTACTCTACAAGCAGTCAGACCCTGACAAAAAACTCAAGAGTCAAGTAAGTTGGCTGGGAAAATGGCCAGGCAGCGAAAACAGACTCAGACTCACTCTCAGACTTTGGAATCTTTCTTTGGTGACAAAGAAAACCAAAACATACAGCCAGAAGAAGTCAACAAAGTCAAAGAGCCTATATCAAAGCCTCCAATAAAAACATGAACTGGTCTCAGGCCATAGAAGAGCTCAAAAAGGATTTGGAAAAGCAAGTTGGAGAAGTAGAGGAAAAATGGGAAGATAAATGAGAATGATGTGAGAAAATCATGAAAAACAGTAAGCGACTTGCTAAGGGAGAACCAAAAATTTACTGAAAAAAATACTAAAGAAAATAACACTTTAAAAAAGTAGACTAACTCAAATGGCAAAAGAGCTCCAAAAAGCCAATGAGGAGAAGAATGCCGTGAAAGACAGAATCACCGAAATGTAAAAGGAGATTCAAAAGACCACTGAAGAAAACACTACCTTACAAATTAGATTGGAGCAAGTGGAAGCTAGTGTCTTTATGAGAAATCAAGATATTATCAAACAGAACCAAAGGAATGAACAAGTGGAAGACAATGTGAAATATCTCATTGGAAAAACCACTGACCTGGAAAATAGATCCAGGAGAGATAATTTAAAATTTCTTGGATTACCTGAATGCCATGATCAAAAAACGAGGCTAGATATCATCTTTCAAGAAATTATCAAGGAGAATTACCCTGATGTTCTAGAGCCAGAGAGTAAAAGAGAAATTGAAAGAATCCACAGATCACCTCCTGAAAAAGATCCTAAAAAGAAAACTCCTTGGAATATTGTAGCCAAATTCTAAAGCTCCAAGATCAAGGAGAAAATACTGCAAGTAGCCAGAAAGAAACACTTTGAGTATTGTGGAAACACAGAATAACACAAGATCTAGCAGCTTCTACATTAAGAGATCGAAGGGCATGGAATGTGATATTCCAGTGGTCAATGGAGCTAGGATTAAAACCAAGAATCACCTACCCAGCAAAACTGAGTATCGTGCTCCAAGGCAAAATATGGAATTTCAATAAAATAGAGGACTTTCAAGATTTCTCAGTGAAAAGACCAGAGCTGAATAGAAAATTTGACTTTCAAATACAAGAATCAAGAGAACATGAAAAGGTAAACAAGAAAGAGAAATGACAAGGGACTTACTAAAGTTGAACTGATTTTATTTACATTCCTACATGGAAAAATGATGTGTTTGATTCATGAGACCTCAGTATTAGGGTAGCTAAAGGGAATATGCATACACACACACACATATAAACATATATATATATATATATATATACACATATATATGTGTGTGTGTGTATGAATGTATATATGTATGTGTATATATAGAGACAGTGGGCACAGGGTGAGTTGAATATGAAGGCATGATATCTAAAAAAAATCAAATTAAGGGATAAGGGACGAGAGAGGAATATATTGAGAAATGGAGAAAGGGAGAGATATAATGGGGTAAATTATAAAAGTGACAAGAAAAAGCAGTTCTGTGGGAAGGGAAGAGGGGCAGGTGAGGAGAAATGAGTGAATCTTGCTCTCATCGGATTTTACCTGAGGAAGGAATACCATACACACTCAGTTGGGTATCTTAACCCACAGAAAAGAAGGAGGAAGAAGATAAAAATGAGGTGACAATAGAAGGGAAGGCAAATGGGAAAGGAGGTAATCAAAAACAAATGCTTTTGAAAATGGACAGGGTCAAGGGAGAAAATTCAATAAAGAGGGATAGGTTAGGAAGGAGCAAAATATATTTAGTCTTTCACAACATGAGTATTGTGGAAGGGTTTTACATAATGATCCATATGTGGCCTCTGTTGAATTGCTTGCCATCTTAGGGAGGATGGGTGGGGAGGGAAGAAGGGAGAGAAGTTGGAACTTAAAGTTTTAAAAACAGGTGTTCAAATACAAAAACAACAAGTTTTTGCATGCAATGAGGAACTATGATACACAGGCAATGGGGCAGAGAAATTTATCTTGCCTTCCAAGAAAGGAAGGGAAAAAGGGGATGGGAGGGGAGTGGGGTGACAGAAGGGAGGGCTGACTGGGGAACAGGGCAACCAGAATATATGCCATCTTGGAATGGGCAGGAGGGAAGAAATGGTGAGAAAATTTGTAATTAAACTCTTGTGAAAATCAATGCTGAAAATTAAATATATAAAATAAATTAAATAAATAATTTGATAAAAAGACACTTGGGACAGAGATCCTTGAGCCTCAGAAATGGATATCCACTTTAGAAACCAGGAGGAAAAAAACACACTAAAAAGCCAAAGATGATTGATTCATATTCCTTAGATAGGGAAGATAAAAATACCAATTCAGAAGAGGACAGAATGGACTCTACACCCACATATGAAACCTCAAAAAGGAAACTGAACTTGTCTCCAGATTAAAAAGCATTCCTGGAAGAACTCAAGGAGCACTTTAAAAAGCAAATTAGGGAGGTGAAAGAAAAAAAAACTGGAAAAAAAATCAGTGAGGTAAACAAATCTTTAAAAGGTAAAATCAGTGACATGGTTAAGGGAAATGAGAATATAAATGGAGAAAAGGTCTCATTGAAATGTACTCACCCAGGACCATGCAAATATCTATAAAAATGGCTCTGAACAAATTCCAGAACTGCAGAATCCATGAAATAGCAGAGGGAAGCAGGGCCCCAGAACAGAAAAGCCTGGATGTTCGCTGAGTAAGGATTATTGCATGTAGCTGGTAGCAGAGTGGAGCAGAGTCCAGCGTAGGCTGCACCTGGATAAGCCAGACTGGGAACTGGGCAGAACAGGCCCTAGGGCCCTGAATCAGTGAGCTGTGGCAGTTACCAAACTTCTCAACCTACAAACATCAAAGAGAACAGAGAAGGTTAGCGGGAAAAAAACTGTAGGGACAGAGTGAATGAGTTCACAGTTAGGCCACTATCCTAGGAGCAGCTGAGGTGATGCAGCTAAAGAACTACAGTTGCAGTTGCCTTCAGCCCCAGGCCCACGTGGTGGGGTGAATTAAGCGGCAGATCAGAATGGGACTGAAGAGCCTGCTTGGATCTGGGTCGCGATCTAGATTAACGGTTCTTAGGGGAGGAGGAGTGCTGGTGTGGCAGTTTGCTGTTTAGAAGTAGCTCTGAAAATAGCAGTGCTTGGCCCATAAGGCTAGGGACAAAGTATTCTATACCCTAAAAGCAGTCATACATTGACAAAAAGCAGAAGGGTCAGATAGCTGGCTGGGAAAATGGTCAGGCAGCGAAAAAGGACACAGTCTCAGATTCAGACTCAGACTTTGGAATCTATTTTAGTGACAAAGAAGAGCAAAACATATAGGCAGAAGATCTAGCAGCTTCCACATAAAAGGATTGAAGACATTGTAACATGATATTCTGGAGATCAAAGGATCACCTACCCAGAAAAATTGAGTATTGTGCTCCAAGGCAAAATATAGACTTTCAATAAAATATTGTGCTTTCAAGCTTTCTCAGTGAAAAGACAAGAGCTGAATAGAAAATTTGACTTTCAAACACAGTTTTCAAGAGAAGCATGAAAAGGTAAACAAGAAAGATAAATGATAAGGGACTTATTAGGTGTAACTGTTTTGCTTACATTCCTACGTGGAAAGATGATGTGTGTAATTCATGAGACCTTTCTTAGTATTAGCATAGTTGAAGGGAATACAAACACACACACACACACAAATATATACACATATATATATATATACACACACAAATAATATATACATATATATGTATATGTAGCTATATATATATGTATATATATACATATATTTGTGTGTGTGTGTGTGTGTGTGTGTGTCTGTACATAGAGGACACAGGGTGAGTTGAATATGAAGGGATGAAATCTAAAAAATCAAATTTAGAGGTGAGAGAGGAATATATTGAAAGAGAAAGGGAGAGATGGAATGGGGTAAATTATCTCACAACAAGTGGTAAGAGAAACTACTTCTTTGGAAGGTAAGGGGGGGGTGAGGGGGAATGAATGAATTTTGTTCTCATTGATTTAAGTTGAGAAGTGAATAACATACATACTCAATTGGGTATTTTACCCCACATGAAAGTAGGGGCAAGGGGATAAAAAGTGAGACAATAGAAGGGAGGGCAGATAGGGGGAAGAAGTAATCAAAAGCAAACACTTTTGAAAAAGGAAAGATTCAAGGGAGAAAACCGAATAAAGGGGGACAGATAGGATGGAGGGAAACAACATGACTATGGGAGTGTTTTGCATAAAGATAAATGTGTGGCCTATGTTGAATTGCTTGCATTCTTAGGGAGAGTGGGTGGGCATGAAGGAGGGGAAATGCTCAAGAAAAGTTGCTTTTGCATGCAACTGGGAAATATATAGGGAATTGGGAATAGAAATCTGTCTTGCCATACAAGAAAGTAAGGGGAAAAAGGATGGTTGGGAGGGGTAGTGGAGAGACAGAAGGAGGGCTAACTGGTTAATGGTGAAATCAGAATATATGCCATCTTGGAGTGGTGGGTAAGGTAGAAGTGGAGAAAAAATTTGTAACTCAAAATCTTGTGGCAATGAATGCTGAAAACTAAAAATTATTAAATAATACAGTATGGAAAAAATAGAAAATTATTAAAAAAAACCTGTTTTTCACCTACAAATAAAGAAAAAGAACAAATTGAAAATCTACACTTAAATAACAAATTAGAAATACTGAAAATCAAATGAGAGATTAATAGAAATGAAATCAAGAAAACCATTAAATTAATAAATAATATCAAGAGGTGGTTTTATGAAAAAAAAACAATAAAATTGATAAATCCTTGGTCGATTTGATTAAAAAAAATAAAGAAAAATATCAAATTAACAGCATCAAAAATGGAAAGGGTGAATTCATCTCCAATGAAAAGGAAATGAAAAGTATAATTAAAATTATTTAGCCCAAATTCATGCCCATAAATTTTACAATCTTAGGGATACAGAATATTGTCTACAAAACTATCAATTACCCAGGTTGACAGAAGAAAAAATTAAAATAGCTATATAACACCATCTCAAGAAAAAGAAATTGAGCAAACCATCGATGAACTCCATAGGAAAAAAATCTCCAGGTCAGATCGTTTCACATGTAAATTTTATCAAACATTTAAAGAACAATCAATTCTTATACTTTGTAGACGATTTGGGAAAATTGGTGAAGAAGGAGTCCTACCAGATTCTTTTTATGACACAAATATGGTACTAATACTCAAACCCAGAAGAGTCCAAACAAAGGATGAAAATTATAAATGATTTTCCCTGGTGAATATTGATGCAAAACTTTTAAATAAAGTTTTAGCAAAAAGATTGCAGCAAATTATCAGGAGAATAATACACCATGACCAGGTAGGATTTATTCCAACAATGCAAGGCTGGTTCAAATTTAGGAAAACTATCAGAATAATTGATCATATCGAAAATAAAACTTGCAGATACCATATGATCATCTCAATAGATGCAGAAAAAGCCTTTGACAAAATACAGCACCCATTCCTCTTAAAAACACTATAAAGCATAGGAATAAATGAAGCCTTCCTTAAAATTATAAGTACCATCTACCTAAAACCATCAACAAGCATTATTTGTAATGGGGATAAGCTAGATGTATTCCCAATAAGATCAGGGGTGAAACTTACATGTCCATTATCACCCCTATTATTCAATTTGGTATTAGAAAAGTTAGCTGTAGCAATAAGAGAAGAACAAGAAATTGAAGGAATTAGAATAGGGAAAGAAGGAACTAAGTTATCACTTTTTTGCAGATGATATGATGATTCACTTAGAGAATCTTAGAGAATCAATCAAGAAACTACTTGAAATAATAAACAACTTTAGCAAAGTTGCAGGGTATATAATAAACCCAGATAAATCCTTGGCATTCCTATACATAACTAACAAAGCACAACAGCAAGAGATAGAAAGAGAAATTCCATTTAAAATTACTGTAGACACTATAAAATATTTGGGTTTCTACCTGCCAAGACGAACCTAGGGCTTATATGAATGTAATTATGAAACTGTTTTCCCACAAGTTGCTAATGGGCAGGCCGACAATTTTACCTAAATTAATTTACTTATTCAGTCCCAAACCAATCAAACTAGCAAAAATTATTTTACAGAGGTCGATATAATAAAACAAAATTCATCTGGAAGAACAAGAAGTCTAGAATATCTAGAAAATTGTTGAAAAAAAGGGCTAGAGAAGGTAGCCCAGCCATACCAGCTGTTAAACTGTACTATAAAGCAGCAGTCATCAAAACCACCTGATACTAGCTAAGAAACAGAGTCATGGATCAGTGGAATAGGTTAGGTAACCAAGACACAGTAGTCAATGACTATAGCATTCTACTATTTAATAAACCCAAAGAATCCAGCTTCTAGGCTAAGAATTCAATATTTCACAAAAACTGCTGGTAAAATTCGAAAATGGTAGTGCAGAAACTGGGCATAGACCAATCTCTTACACCATATATCAAAATAAAGTCAAAATGGGTTCATGATTTAGGAATAAAGGCTGATATGATAAGCAATTTGGGAAAGCAATGACTATTTTATCTATCAGATTAATAGGAAAGCAAAGAATTCATGACACAACAAGAGACAGAGAGCATTGCAAAATGCATAATGGGTAATTTTGATTATGTTAAATTGAACATTTTCTGTAAACAAAACCAATGTAATAAAGATTGGGGGGAAGCAGAAAATTGGGAGAAAATCTTTACAACTAATGTCTCTGATAAAGATCTCATTTCTAAAATATACAGGGAACTGAGCCAAATTTATAGGAATACAAGTCATTCCCCAATTAAGAAATGGTTAAAGGATATGAACAGACAGTTTTTAGAGGAAGAAATTAAAGATATCTATAGGCACATGAAAAAAATGCTCTAAATCACTACTGATTAGACAACTCTTAGGTACCACATAGTTCCTGCCAGATTTGTTAAAATGAAAAAAAAAACAGGAAAATTATAAATTCTGGAGAGGATATTGGAAAATTGGAACAATGTCACATTGCTGGTGGAGTTGTGAATGGATCCAGCCATTCTGGAGAGACATTTGCAACTATGCTCAAAGGGATATAAAAATGTTCATACCCTTTGACACAGCAATACCACTTCTAGGGTTGTATCCCAAAGAGATCACAGAACTAGGACAAAGACCCATATATACAAAAATATTTATTGTGGCTCTTTTTGTCATAGCAAAGAATTTGAAATGAAGGGGATGCCCATCAATTAAGGAGTGGCTAAACAAGTTGTGGTATATGAATCTAATGGAATACTATTGTGCTACAAGAAATGGGGAAGATATGGACTGCATATTAACCTGGAAAATCTACAGCATATAATGCTGAGTGAGTGGAGCAGAACTAGAACATTATACACAGCCACAGATATATAGCTTCTGTGGATGACTAACCTTGATAGACCTTGCTCTTCTCAGCAAGACAAGGTTCAAAGACAACTCCAAAGGACTCATGAGGGAGAGAGCTGTCTACATCCAGAGAAAGAACTATGGAGATGGAATGCAGATTGATGCAAACTGTTTTCTCTCTTTTTTATTTCTTGTCTTTTCTTTTTCTCTTTTGTTTTTGGGTATTTTTTTTATTTTTGCTTTTGTTTCTTCTTTCTCATCATTCATTCCATTGGTCATAATTCTTCTTTGCAACTTGATTATTGTGTAAATAAGTTATATGTGGAAGATATATCAGATTCCATGCTGTCTTGGGGAGGGGGTGGGGGAAGAAAATCTGGAACTCTAAATCATGTCAAAGTGAGTGTTGTAAACTAGAAATAAAAAAAAATAATTAAAAAAAAGAATTGAGCATGAATGAAGTCTTTCTGAGTTTCCTGGGGGTTACACTGAAGCTCACTATGTGAGGTTTGGGGAGGGATGGTCTGACTGTTGGAAGTCTTCTCTTTCCCTAGGCCTGTGCTATATTGGATAGGTGGTCTCACTTGTAGGTCTCTGCTGATGTCTGTCAGTTCCCCTGACTATGCAAAGGCAGGTTTGAGTTCCTGGTTTTGGTGCTTACCAACTCCACACCCTTGGGGCTCAGCAACCCCCGCTGGTCTGCTAAGGTGGACATTCTTGGGATACCTCCATTCTTTCACTAGTCTCCTTCCATCATTACAAGAGGAGCCCTTCTCCCTAGCCTCCAGTGCTAAAAGAGTCCTGTAAATCTTTTCCAGAGTTTTTCCTAGGGCATTATTCTGTGTGTTATTCAAGGTCAGCAAGGGAAGGATGTGGCCTCTTAGAGTTTACTCTATCATTTTGGCTCCTGAAAGTTTAGCAAGAAGAGTTTAAAGCCTTTAGACTTTGGGCCGTGGGCCCCAGGAGTAGCTACTACTGCTGCTGCTGCTGCTGCTGCAGGCTCTGTTCCTCTGTCTCACCTAGCTATGACAGACTCCCATCCTGCACTGAGGGCACTGGGAATCACCACCACAGCTGGCATGTTGGGCCTGCTTCTATTCCAGTATGATGCTTTGGGTACAGTCAGGTATATTTCCCTCTGCTCAGTGCTCTCCCACCCCAGTGCAACAGATCCCTCCCACTGACTTTCTAGACCCTACTGTGTTGGAAATCAGTCACATTCTGTCTCCCAGTGGATTCTACTTCTCACAAATTTGTTCAGATTCACTTTTTAAAAGGTATCTGAAATAATTTGTGAGAGTGCTTTGGTATGTCCTTGCTTTCACTCGGCCATCTTAGCTCTGCACCATATTTTAATCACTTTTAAAGTGACTTTATTTCTACTGGCTATCTTCCACACACTTCTGGTCATCTCTTGTTTCTTAGACCATTTCCTTTATTGTTTCATTAATTCCTTTTCGTCTCCTACTTCTATCTGGTTATGTGTTTCTTCCCCCTCCTTTTTACTCTTAGTTATTCAAATAGATTAGCCTTTCCTCTCCTTATATTCTACTCTTCTTGTTCATTCATTTTAAATTTACTTTATGCTACTTTCTAAAAAATATTTCTCCAATTATTTTCATTATCTAATGTTTCTTTTTTACTCTAGAGTCTCATCTCTGATTCTAGTTACCTATAATTATCTGGTCTCTTTCTTTTTTCTGTATTCCTCATCAAACAAAGTTTCCAAGGAAGCCATTCTAGGTTCTTCTGTCTAGACAATTCATGCCACTGCCTTGTAGGGCTTATTCTGTGGTTTCCTAGTTTTCATTGTACCTCACCCCTGGAATAATGCCAGTAACTAGAATTATTAGAGAGGTATGACCCGCCCCCCCTTATCACTGATTGTGCTGGTTAATTTTTTAAAAACACTTTCCTGGAAATTTCCTCTCTGTGTTCATAATTTCCTCTTCCTCCATGTACTAGTTTTCACCAGGGGTTCCAGCTCACCCACACCCTCAGGACAATTAGACTTTTCAATCACCATATCACACAGGTGTCTTCTAGAGTAATGTCCTCATCTCTCTCACCCCTAGGAGGTAATTATCTCTCTTTTATCAGTGGAATACCTTGTAAACCTCAAAGGAAGGCCTCTTTTTTCCATTTTTTTTCTGGGCCTTTCTCATCATCTTCCTCTCCCCATTCCTCTTTAGGCTCTTTTTTCTCAGATCAAAGATGTCACCTTAACTTCACTGTTAACCATTGATTTCACCCAAACTTCTCTCTATCAATCTCTTCTCTTCCTCATGTATGTTCCCTCCTTTGTTGCAATGTATTTGGATTTAAGGTGTCCTAGATCTCACAGATATCTGAAGCTGTTTTGGATAGGTTTGAATTTATGGAGAGCAGAGAAAATGTATATTCTAGGGTTTTCCCCAACATGGCACTGAAGGGCAAATAAGGAATCCATTGCTCCCCCTCCCCCATGACAAAAGCCAAGTCCAATGCCTTGAAGGCCAAGAAGGCAGTGTTGAAAGGTGTCCATAGCCACAAAAAAAGATTAGAACATCCCCCAACTTCTGTTGACTGGAGACACTAAGCCCTTGAAGGCAGCCCAAATAACTTGGAAAAGTCCCCCTCAGAGAAACAAATTTGATCACTAGACTATCAGTAAATTTCCCTTGATCACTGAGTCTGCTATGAAGAAAAGTGAGGACAACAACACCCTGTTCTTCATCATGGACATCAAGGCAAACAAGCATCATATCAAGCAGGTGGTAAAGAAGCTCTATGACATCGACATGGCCAAGGTCAACACACTGACCCAGCCTGATGGAGAGAAGTCCTATGTCCCACTTACTCCAGACTATGATACTTCAGATGATTTTCTTTTAGCATTTAAATTTATTTATTTTTAATTTTCAACATTCATTTCCACAAGATTTTGAGTTCCAAATTTTTTCACGATCTCTCCCTTCCCCTCTTAACCCAAGATGTCATGCATTCTGATTACTCCTTCCCCCAGGCTGCCCTCCAATTTATTGCCCACCCCTGCATATTCTCTTACCCCTTATTTTCTTGTGGGGCAAGAAAAATTTAAATATGTTGTTGCCTGTATATCTTATTTCCCACTTACATGTAAAAACAATTATTAACATTTGTTTTTTTAAAATTTTGAGTTCCAAATTCTTTCTTTTCTTCCCTCCCTACCCACCCTCATTGAGAAGGCAAGCATTCGGTTTGGTTATATATGGGTCGTTCTGAAAAACACTTCCTTAATAGTCATGTTGTGAAGTAATATCTTTATTTCCCTCCATCATATCTCACCCTTAATTTATTCTATTTCCTTCTTTGACCCCATCCCTTTTCAAAAGTATTTGCTTCTGACCACATCTTCTCCAAATGTGCCCTCCCTTCTATCATCCCCCTCCCTCTTATGCCCTTCCAGACTATTTTTCAGTAGGGTAAAACACCCAATTGAGTATGTATGTTATTCCCTCCTTAAGCCAAATCTGGTGGGAGTAAGGGTCATCCATTCCCTTTCACTTTCTCCTTCTCCCCTTCCATTATAACATCTTTTTTTTCTTGTCTCTTTTCTGTGAAATAATTGACCCCATTCTCTCTCTCCCTTTCTCCTTCTCCTAATATATTCATCTCTCACTCATTTATTTTAATTTTCAGATATCATCCCTTCATATTCACCTTACCCTGTACCTTCCGCTTAGATAGATAGATACAAACACACACATATTGTATACACAAACATAAACATATATACATATATTTTTATATGTGTATGTGTATGATGTATGTGATTGTACATATAATACACATATACATACATATGTGTGTAAATATATGTGTTTGTGTATGTGTATATACACATGCATACACACACACACATGTACACATATTCCCTTTAACTACCTTACTACTGAGAAAGGTCTCATGATTTACAAATATCATCTTTCCATGTAGGAATGTAAACAATTCAATTTTATTAAGTCCCTTATCATTACTCTTTCCTGTTTACCTTGTTATATGTCTCTTGATTCTTGTATTTGAAAGCAAGATTTTCTATTTAGCTCTGGTATTTTCATCAAGATTCCTTGAATTTTCTCTATTTCATTAAATGTCCATTTTTCACCCTGAAGTACTGTACTCAGTTTTGTTGGGAAGGTGATTATTTATTTTAATAGTAGCTTATTTGACCACAGGAATATCATATTATAAGCCCGTTGATCCCTTAGTGTAAAAGTTTATACGTCTATTGTAATCCTGATTTTGTTTCTACATTACTCAAATTATTTCTTTCTGGCTGTTTTCAATATTTTCTTTTTATTTTCTTTTTTTATGGAGAGGGCGTTAACAATCATATTTTAATGAAACATACATATATCATTCACTTAATTCACAGGGAAAACCTGGCACCCTGAACTTGAGAGAAAATACAAATAGGAATTACAAACATACATTATATAAACAGAACAAATATATCTCCTTCACCTGGAAACTCTGGAACTTGGAGACAATATTCCTAGGAGATTTCTTTTTGGGATCTATTTGAGGAGGTGATCTGTGGATACTTTCAATTTCTATTTTGCCCTGTGACTCTAGAATATCAGGACAGTTCTCCTTGATGATTTCTTGAAAGATGATACCTAGGATCTTTTTTTGATCATGGCTTTCAGGTAGTCCAATAATTTTTAAATTCTCTCTCCTGGATCTATTTTCCAGGTCAGTGGTTTTTCCCATGAGATATTTCACATTGTCTTCCATTTTTTCATTCCTTTGGTTCTGTTTGATAATATCTTGATTTCTCATCAAGTCACTAGCTTCCACTTGCTCCAATCTCATGTTGAAGGTAGTATTTTCTTCAGTGGTCTTTTGGACCTCCTTTTCCA